>APFE031518361.1:5901-42402 GCA_000404065.3 Pinus taeda | reverse complement strand
GCACATGTTTTTTGGATGCGATGGTTTTTTGGTCCATGGTATTGGACGCAATGGTTTTCGGTCCATGGTATTGGATGCTTCGACATGTATAAATATGTATTATAACATTGAAAGGAACATAATGAAAAATCAAGCTGGTAGTCCCGGTTTTGGAATCCAGGGAAATTCTCTGTGTATATGTGTTTTATGTGTTATGCTCTCGCATTTTTTATTTTATGTGTTTTAGAATTCGTATGCAGGTAATTTCTGTACAGGGTTAAAACCTACACTAATTAGGAAAAGGGTCTCAATTGGGAGTTGTTCATTTGCACCAGTAGGTAGAGTTTTGGAGGGAAGGGAACAAATCAATTCAGCGAAAACAAGTGACTTCTTAGATTTGGCCATAGTGAAGACCAAATCAAATTCTTGCAAGATAATGATCCATTTAGAATACTTGTCCCCTAGCACCTGACGAGTCAGAATATAGGTCATAGGGTTGCATTCATAGATCATTGTTGTCGTACGTAAAAGAATGTAGTCCCGAAACCATTGAACAACCTGAACGACAGGCACAACCAACTTCTCAACATGTGCATAACACGTTTCAGTGTTAAGGAGATTCCGGCTAAGGTAGTAGATCACATGTTCGTTGCCTTCATTGTCGTCTTGAATCAACACCATAGCGATGGTGCTAGGGGTCGCGGCTAGGTAAAGGAAGTAATCTCGATAGTAGTCTGGTGTATGAAACAAAGGAGCATTTATGAGGACGACCTTAAGGTCATCAAAAGATTTTTGGGCCATATCATCCCATGAAAAGGAAATTCCTTGTTCGAGCAATCGGGTAAATCCTGTAGCTAGCCCAGCGTAGTTGGGTCTAAAATGACGGAGAAATTTGGCCTTTCCTTGCAGGCTCTGGAGTTGGTGTAGTGGAGATGGAGGGGGTAAATTTACAATAGCCTCGACTTTTAACGGATCCAGGCGAATACCGTCCTTGGAGACGATAAAGCCGAGGAGTCGTCCTGATTCCACATAGAAAACACATTTGTGTGGATTTAACCGAATGTTATAGTATCTGCAGCATAGAAAAATATGCCGAAGATGGTCTGGGTGATCTTGGCGCTTACGAGAATGGGAAAGAAGGTCGTCCAAGTAAGGTTGGACAATGTTGTGAATATCATGAAACGCATAGGAAATTTCCCGTTGAAATGTGGCTCCAACATTTTTGAGGTCGAAAGGGAGCTTCTTGTACATGAACGTACCCCATGGGCAGATAAAGGTTGTCTTCTCTTGGTCGACCGGTATGATATTGATCTGGTTATAACCAGAAAAACCGTCCATAAAGGAAAATATCCCGCTCCTGGCACATTCATTAATGATTTGATCAATAAAGGGAGTAGGATAGTTGTCTTTAGGACATGCATGATTAAGATCTCGATAATCCATGCAAACACGGTTCATGCCTTGTTTTTTAGTCACCGAGACAATATTGGACACCCGGTATGTAAGGGAGATGGGATAAATGAACCCAGCTTTGAGAAGATTTTCAACTTCACCCTTAATAGCAGTGGCCTTCCTAGGATGCACCGGGTGAAGCCGTTGGTGAACGGGCTTCGCGTGTGGATACATTGGAATTTCATGCACCACAATGCTAGGATCGATGCCAAGCATTTCTTTGTAAGACCATGCAAACACATCACAGAATTCCTGAAATAGATGAGTATTGTCTTGATCCCATCCAGAGAACAAGATACCCCAATATGAACATTTTCAATGACACCAGGTTTGATAGAAATGTCAATTGATATCGTTTGGGTAATATTACCCAAATTTCCTCCTGACCATACTTCATGAGTAACAGTCGGTGGCAGAAATGGAGAAGAGGACTCTTCGAAAGCGGTAGACATGTCTGTCGGGCGAGGCAGGAACGAGGAGCGATGATGGGTATCGATCCATGGTGGTTCCTCAAGAGACATGATTTCCATGATATTTTCATTGGCGAGGAAGGGCTTGGCTAAGGGATCAGATGATTCCAAAGCGCCAAGCCAGGGGGATTGAGAATACATATCGAGAGAGGTCTTCGACATATGAGAATCAGAGGATGCAGAGTTCGAAGCCAAAACAATTTCCACGTAATTGACTTTGGTGGGACTAAGCGGCATGACCTCGCCCCAAGCATCAACAAGATATGGTGCAGGTATGACCCAGGGATCAGATTTGACTGAGACCATGTTGATAGAGGCAACATGAGGAGGCGGGAGTGGAAACAATTCCCATTAAGGCAGAGTCTTTGAAGATACCTGCCCCCACACTCTCATAGGGAGCACTGGAGTTCTTGACGTATGGAACATTGCCATCTGAGGAGGAAGAGGCAAAGAAAGACAACTGATCAACGACGACAATCTTCCCTTGATGGGGAAAACGGATCATGCAAAACAAAGAGGAGGCCACAACATGCATGGCATGAGTCCAACTTCGGCCGAGTAGAATATTATAATTGAGATTAGTGTCAACAATATCTACTTCAACTTGCATTGTCTTGCCTTCTAGGGTGATGGCAAGGTTAGGAAAGATGCCGAAGGGTCGTGAATTGTGCCCATTGAAAGTTTCCAAAGTGTTCAGAGACTGGTTCAGTACAGGGGAACCAATAGCCTTCTAACATGTCGTTGACATGATGCAGGTGGAGGAACCTTCATCTATGACAATGCGGTGGATGGTCTTCTCGTTAATGATTACCTGAATAAGAAAGGAAATCTAATGAGGGAGCTGTGGAACATGGTTCTCTAGATCGAAACAGATCAAATTAGAGTCAGTGGGATCGATGCCCCTGATAGCCGACATCAAAGATTTCCGCTGTGATGGGTAGCTTTGGAGTACCTCGAGAGCCGACATGGTTGATGGCACTTGGGCCAAATCCTCAGCGATATTATAGTGCTGAGTGGCTCAGGCATTGGGATTATACGAGGATTTACGCAGCACACCTCGAGAGGGCGGCCGAGTAGCGGAATCAAGGTTAGGGTGCTCGATTTGCAGAGGGCTAGAACTCAAGGTGGAAGAAGAAGGATCAACTTCTTTTTCTTTCCCAGCTGCCGGAGCTAGAGTTTGATAATCTTTAAATCAAGTAGCCACATTAATGGGCGTGCTCATCGTGAACACTTGAGATCTAGAGGAAGCATATCGGGGTTGGTCTACCATTTGAGTCTGCTGAGATGGAAATGGCTCTTTAAGTATAGCAGTGGTCCCTTTGAGTAGGCGACTAACTTCGAATCATCATGGACAATCCTTAGTATAGTGATCCTCCTCGCAAATGAAGCAGGGATACTTAGGTTTTCGTTGCGAATATTCACCAACAGACAATTTGGGGGGACCCTGTTTCGGGGCATCGACTTTAGCTTTGCCTTTGCCTTTCTTTTTTCCTTTTGAGGATTTGTCCACTGTGGTAGACTGGACAATGTGGACCTCTGAGGTTTTACCAGGGCCTGGTAGATTTTGAGATGAATTATTAGGAGCAGCATTCGAGATTGACTTCTGTTTGGAAGAAGTTTTAGCGGGGGTTTGGGATTTTGAACCAATAACTCCATCAACGGGAGGAACAACTAGTGACTTTGATGCTGCAGGATTAGATGATGGCCGCAGAGCATTGGGTAACAATTCGTATAAGGTGCTAGATTGAGAGTAAACCAAATCCAAGTATTGGGCATGGGCAATGGCTTGCTCTTCAGTGATGTCCACCCATAGCTATATCATGAGCAATTGGGGCTACGAATGATTTGGTAAACCATTTAGTGAGCAACTAATTAGCTATCTCGAACTTGATTAGGCGACGTCTACGTCTCCATTCATGGATATGGTCAAAGATGTGCATCGCAGTGTCTTACTTAAGCGATGTGAGAAAATAGGTGCCAATTTCATAACGAACCGACAGCTGAAAATGTGTGAGAAAAGCCATGGCTAACAAATCGAATTCATGGAAAGTACTTCGAGGTAGCTCGATGTACCATTTCGCTACAACACCTATCAGGGTTCATTGGAAAAGAAGAAGACGAATGGAATCGTCCACGTATGAGTTTGACGAGCACCAGAGGTGATATGTCATCATATGGGCCCGAGGATCTTCTTTAGCTTTCCCATCGAACTTTGGGCAATCACTTGGTATCTTGGATAGCACTGGAGGCCAGTATGGAGAATGAAGAATTGGATCATTTGTAAGATGTGATACATCCGGCAACTCAAGTGTAGCTAAGAAAGGTAATTGAGTGTTAAAAGGCATAGGAGGTCGATAAGTGGGCCCATAAGGAGGAGCCCATCCCTACTGGTAAGGATTTTGGCCTCACAGTGGGGAATTTTGGCCATATGGCATCTAAGGCTACCCCCATTATGGATTACCTTGACCAAAGGGAGGATCCAGACCTTGAATACCTTGAAACTGTCCATGCACAGGTTACTGATAGGCAACGTATGGGTTAAAAGGCTACTGAGGCTGTTGACCTTGGACATGTGGGTATGGGACCTATTGTCCTGGAACTTAGGGTTGTTGGGCCTGTTGCCCCTGAACAAGAGGGTTTTTGGACCTGCAGTCCTTAGGCATAAGGTTGATACACTTGTTGCCCTTTGACGTAGGGGTTTTGTACCTAGTGCCCTTGGCCAATAGGATTTTGAACCTATTGACCCTGGACAAGAGGATTCTTCACCTGCTTCTGCAGGATTTGACCTTAACCCTGTCCCTGGAAGGGTTGACCTCGCTGATATGTATACAAGGGTTGTAATGCTCGGGTTGGTTTTGCTGTTGTAGGGGCTGACCTTGCAGTTGCAAAATTTGTCCCTGGGGCTACAGAGGTTGGCCCTGTGAGGGTATGGGTTGAGAGGTATGTAGAGCATATTGCATCTACTACTACGTGGCCTGCTGCAACTATTGAAAGGACTGACCTTACGGTTGTTGCAGGTGACCTTACTGTGAATAATCTACCCTTGTTGTTGCATAGAAAACCCTTGCTACAACAAAGGTTGCCCTTGCGGTAACAAATGCTACCATTGTTGGTGCAAAAGTTGTCCTTACTGTTGCAAGGGTACTTGAACAGTGCCCGGGAAATTACCGAACTGAATCTAGCCATAGCCAGGCTAGATGTATTGCCCAAGTTGGAGGGTGTAAGGTTGATTAACTGATCCTTGAGAACCATATGGAACGTAAGGATTTTGGTATTGGACTTAAGTCCCACAGGGTTTCTGATACTAAACATTGCTCAATCCAGACGGACCACCAGGATTCTGAACCTGTTGGTACTGGACATTGCTTGATCTAGTAGGGTTAGCAGGGTTGTAAATAATACCAGAAGAGGGTTGGTTTAGACCAAGCATGTGAGCTTGTGAGCTGCTCACATTAGTGGCACCTAACACCATAGAGACATTCAGGTTCTGCCCCCTAGGCTATGGCACAATCTGGCCACTAACTAATGGGACAGAAGAACTGGTAGAGACAATCTTTAAAACCGCCGGTTGAAACTGATGCGTAACTGGTATCGATGATACAAGAGTGTTTGGGATGGTGGTTTGCACCGGGACTGAAGTAACAACTGGTTGGGAAGTCATGTTCATGATGAACGGACCTAACTACTGACACCCAAACAAAATTAAGGTAGAGTGACGAGGCACTAGGTGTGCTTGAAACTAAGTGTCCCAAAGACACATAGCCAGGTGGCAAACTGGCGGGAATACCTTCTAAATAAGGGAAACCCTCGGGAGGGAACTGCAATTGCAATTCTTCCCCCTCAATAGTGTGTGGAGTAGAAACTTCGGACTCATTAGGAGAAGTGACTGTGGCATCGCCTTCGGGTTCCATGTCTAAAAACAAATGATGACGAATGGCCAAACATGTACTAGGGGATAGTTCCAAAGGAACACCCGATTGGTCGTACGGACTATAAGGATGCTACAGTGATATCTCAACAACGTCAAACAAAGGGTTCGGAGGATAGATAGCCAGTCCAAGCTGACCATCAATGGTCGAAGAGTTATTTGGAGTTTGAACGAGATTATTCGGAGATTCCGGGCGAAGATCAACAAATGACCCTAAATCGAAAGTAGGCAGAGGACGAGATGACAATGGTTGAACACTCAAAATAATTGTGAGTTCAACATTTTGGTCCTCAAGTGACTTTGGTAACTCAGGAAACAACTCCTCAGACGATATTCAGATGGAGGAGAGGAAGACGAAATGGGTGAACCAGATGGTTCAGCCACGATGACCTTGTCTTAGTCGACAGAGCAAGTAACTTGAAGGATTTAAAATGTCCTTTTAATGGAACTCACGATTTGGTAAAAAAGACTAACAGGATGTTTTGGATCGTGGGAAATCAATTATTAAGACACATAAAACACTGATTTTCTTTCATTTTTAAAGAGTCAAGAAAGAAACAAAGATGACTCTATCTCTTTCGATTGGAAACAAGCTCGAAAGGACAAGTGCTCGGATGATATTTTAAGTTTAATGAGTTAAAAAGATCAAATGACTACTCTAGATGATCTAGGTAAATAGGATTACTAGGCAACCGTGAATTGCAGAATACCTCCTAGCGAACCAATAAGTATGAGCAGGCAATCTCCCCGAATGCTGTGTTCGGTATATCACACTCGCAAGGCAGCCGACTCGATTTCCTAAGGATAAAAGGCTTGCAGCCTAGTGGGGTCTCCCGTTATATACTCGATGGTACAGGGAGCACAAATCCGTGTTAGCATTGTCTAATGCTGAAGCTAATGACCACTGCTAGGTTTACAGACGCTAGAACACATCTCTAACCTAGACCTTCTAGATCTGATCATTAACGTCAAATGCACCTTAGGTTAATTGAATTCATTTTAGAGTTGATCTTGAGTTAAGTTTCAGTTTTCAAGTCTTAGTGATGCTACTCAAAAAACCTAAAAATGAAACTAAATGGGACAAGACCCTTTCAATTCGATGAAATGCTTACACTAGAGAGGGTAGAAACTACTCAATCAAATGCAAACAATCAAGCAACTGAAAACGAAATGATCTTTCACTACTTCACTTTTTTGAAAAATAAACTAATGAAAAATGCACTCCAATTCCTAATTTCTTGATAAGCACTTATCTATCAGTCCTTTCAAAATGAAAAAATTTCTCTTCCTATTTTAAATGTTGATGCAATTCTAGTTTTTTAAGAGATGCAAATCATAATGATGCAACAAGCTAGAATTTCACATTTTCTCATGAAGCAACGAAACAAACTTTTCACAAACAATCTTTCAATGAATTTTTTTTTGAGACTATGAGCTCTTCAAGAAGATGCAAACATGAAAAGAGAAGTTCATTCAGATCAATGAAACACCCAATTTAACAAAAACAAGACCGACAATGTAATCTATGCTGAGAAAAGACGTTCAAACTAGTGAACAAAACCTTTTCAAACTTGTGCAAAAAGAGGTTAAAGTCGTAAAGGACCAAAAAACAAATTCAAGGAGCAAACACACCCACAACCATACTTGATGAGTCGACAAGCTACTGAATGGACAACTAGCTAGATGTCCTAGTGTCGTTAGCCATTCAATGACTCGATCAATGAAACAGCAAGATGACAAGCCAAAAAGCAAGCAAAACCAAATGAAAAGTGGCTTCCTAATTAGGGAGAAAATAGTCAAAAGGGTTCACGAGGTCAAAAACACAAGAGCAGAACACACTGGCCAAGATTGGGGTCTAGCCCTAATCTTCACTTACAGAGATCGGCGTGACTACCTAGCTGACAACAAGTAACAGAGGCAGGTCGGCGCGACTGTTCCTTCGTATTTCGCACTGGTTGGCGTGACTGTCAGCCGATTAAATGCACTGTCCGAGGGAACTAAGGAAAAAAAAAAAAATTCAAAACAGGGACCAGATCTGCTACTATGAATCTTAGACTTAGGCAAGTAACCAAGAGAAAAGAAACAGAACCAAATGGAAAATGTGAAACTAGCAAAATTCTCACAAAATCATGAAATCCAAAACAAACAAAGATGGGATCTCCCCAGCGGAGTTGCCAATTTGTGGTGAAGTAAAGTAATAAGTGCGGACATGAACGAATTCCTCTAGCTCGATAATGGGTCTAGCCACAACAAATAGATTCTATGGAAGATTTCCTTAGGTTAGAATCAATCAAGAGGGCCTAACTCTTAGTCGCTTATGCTACTTGATGATGTCCTTGCTTGCTCACTCCAATAATCTCTCGCTTCCTTCTTCAAGTTCCTGAAATAAGTAAACAACAACATCACACACACATAATAATAGACAAATTGCAATTCAACTTACTTAATGAGTCAAGAAGCATCAAGACATGAATATGTAATATTACAAAACATGTAGGAAATCAATTGATAGTTGCATATATTAATATCAAAGAGAGATTACAACCATTCGTCTTGACATCACAGTCTTCCTCTGACAAGACCAAGTTCCTACACACTTCTGCTAGCATTCCATGATGGCTTCAAACAACAATAGTTTAAAGGCTCTTCCCTTTAGAATTCACTCCAAACCCAAACACACTTCTCCCTCACACAACTAGATGGCTACAACTAGTAATAGCTTGCTTGTCTAATCAACATAATATACTCACACCCAACCAACACTCTAACTAGCTTGTGCTTGGGAAGAAGGGAGGTTTATAGAAATATGGATGGGATATGGATCCTATTCTCATGGGATAAGGACTTATCCCTTGAGGTAGTTCCATCATTATAGGGGAAAGGAACCCAAACTGTCATCCTTGACCCCATCCGACCAAACCATTTACTAGAATTCCGTTATGAAGCTTCGAGGGCTCGAAGCTTCGACTTTAATTTAAAAAAAATCCATAATAGGACCAGCACGACTAGAACACAGCTCAGTCGCACTGATCGGCATGGGGAATAGTGCTAATCTCTACACATCAGTGCGGGGGAGATAAAGGTCATTAGCGCCAGTTTTGTAAATTGGGCAAAATAGAAGTTTCAGGGAAAATGGTGAAAAAGGGAAATGATGTGCTCATGAAGAGGGACATAATGAGAGTTTCTTCATGAAGGCAAAGCATGTGGGGTTCACTATAGAGGTCCTCGAGGATCAAGGAACGGGGAGTACAGGGACAGTGACAAAACGTTGCATAACGACTCTAATACCAGTTGTTACAAAATTATATATTACAAAGAAATGGAACACATCAAATATATTGCATAAATATAAACACTTAAAACACTTAAAAACAAGAGAGACACAGATATACGTGGTTCACCCAATTTGTGCTACGTCCATGGAGATATAGTTAGTCCTTCCTTTTATATTATTCAACAAAATGAAGAGATACAACCTACAACAGATCTGTTGTAATTCCCTCTTCACTCTCACACAATCTCCTCTCTCTTTCTCGTTCAAAATACAAATCTACATATACGCAATAAAATTCCCTCATATATAGCGAGGGGTTGCCTTCTAGGGAAAAAAACCATAAATTAAACATAACTACTACCGTTAGATCTCTGCTTAATGAATAGCCCAAATTGACTAGGAAATTGCAACATTTTACAAGGCAATCGCGCCCCTGGACCCCCCCTGGCTGCGCACATTTACGGGTGGCGTTGCCACCACATTACGAACTGGGGTCCAATGCGGCGATACCTCTGAATAAAGAAGATAATCGGGCTCCACACCCAACATGTCGCAGGGGTGACAACTTTTAAAAGTTGTGATAATGCGAAGTTGCAATATGTGATTAAACCGTCGGGAAAATCCTTCAGTGTTAAAGCATCGTGGAGGGTCGGAACAAGTTCTACAAAGTATTTCATTGAAAAAATAGAGAAATTCTGGTCATTTTCTCTCTCCTCTCAAACTATTTGCTGCAATATTCACCTCCATTGTCTGATCTGAGACACTTCAAGATTTTTCCTATCTCATTTTCAACCAAAGCTTTCCATTTCTTGAAAGTATCAAATACATCAAATTTATTTGGAATACAATAAATCTAGGTTTTTCTGGTTGCATCATTAATAAAAGTAACATAATAACGAGAGCCACCAAGAGATGATACCTGAGCAGGTCCCCATACATATGTATGCACAAGCTCTAATTTTTCCCTCTTCTTTTCTTTCCTAACTCTGAGGAATTTGAATCTCTTTTGTTTTCCATAAACACAATTCTCACAGAATTTTAACTCAACATGCTTCAAACCTGGCAACAAATTTCTTGAGTGAAGAATCTACATCCCCTTCTCACTCATGTACCCAAGCCTATGATTCCACAATGTCGTATCTTCTTCTGTAGAGGTTAAAGCATTAACATAATTAGAAATACCATTGCATAAATACAATGTACCAACATTTTCTCCTTTTGCTATTATAAGGGCTCCTTTAGTGACCTTCCATGTTTTATCTGTAAAAGTTGTTACACAACCTTCAACTCCCAATTTCCCTATTGAAATCATATTTTTCTTCAGATCTGTAACATGCATTACCTCCTTCAATAACCATTGATTTCCATTCTGTTGTTTTATGAAAACTATACCCATTCCAATGATTTTACAAGGTCTATCATCACCAATCGAACCTGTCCAAAATCTCCTTGGACATAATCATGAAAGTGTTTCCTATCAGGTGTGGCATGGAATGAGGCCCCTCAATCTACCACCCAGGCATCAATAATATTTTCTAATAAAAGAATCAAAGCATATTGCAACACATCACCTGTCACATTTGCTTCATGATTATTTTCTTGTTGTGCATCTCCTTCTTTTCCCTTCTGAGACTTGCAGTATTCCTTCAGGTGTCCTTTCTTCCCACATTTCCAGCACACTATCCCCAATTTAGACTTGGATCTGTCTTTCCTCGACTTACTGCGATATCCTGGGCTCTTTCCTCTTTCCATTTTTCTTCCCCTAGTCTCTACAGTCAAATCATTACCTGATGTCTCACCGGAGCTTTTTCGTCGCATTTCCTCGCTAAGGATTGCACCGACAACATCATCAAACTTTAAAGTACTAGATCCAGAGACATAGTTCCTAATGGCCATAACTAAACCATTCCAACTTTCTGGAAACTAGAATAGAGATAACAGATCCCTAACTTCATCATCAAAAGTTACCCCTAGAGAACTTAACTGACTGGTAACTGTATTAAATTCATTTAAATGATCAGAAATAGATACACCTTCTAACATCTTCATATTAAATAAATTCTTCATAAGAAATACCTTATTTGAGGCCAAGGGTTTTTCATATAGTTTGGCCAATGCTGACATTAAACCCCTTGTTTTCATTTCTTTTGAAATATTAAAGGCTACTAACACTGCTAGGCACAACCGTATTGTTCCAAGTGCCTTTCTGTCAAGAATATCCCATTCTGTGTCTGTCATACTCGTCGGCTTCTTTGTCCTTTCGCTCAATGGTAGGTACAAATTTTTATGACACAGATAATCTTCCATCTGCATTTTCCTTAGCTGGTAGTTTTGGCCATTAAATTTTTCGATCCTAAACCTACCATCTTCTACCATTGCTCCCACTCGAACAATGAACCCTTCTCTCTTGCGAGTTTATCAGCAAAATAAACCTTCGGCTCTGACACCAGTTGTTAGAAAATTATATATTACAAAGAAATGGAACACATCAAATATATTGCAGCAATATAAACACATAAAAATAAGAGAGACATAGATATACGTGGTTCACCCAATTTGGGCTACTTCCATAGAGAAACAACCTGTCCTTCCTTTTATATTATCCAGCAAAATGAAGAGATAGAACCTACAGCATATCCGTTGTAATTCCCTCTTCGAACTCACACAATCTCCTCTCTCTTTCTCGTTCAAAATACAGATCTACATAGACACAATACGATTCCCTCATATATAGTGAGGGGTTTCCTTCTAGGGAAAAAACCCTAAATTAAACATAACTTCTACCGTCATATCTCCACCTAATGAATGGCCCAGATTGAATACGAAATTACAACATTTTACAAGGCAATCGCCCCCCTGGACCCCCCTGGCGGCGCACATTTTATGGGTGGCGTTGTTGTCACATTACGAACTAGGGTCCAATGCGGCAATACCTTTGAATAAAGAAGACAATAAGGTTCCACACCCAACATGTCGCAGGGGTGACAACTTTTAAAAGTTGCGATATGTGATTAAACCACTGGGAAAATCCTTCAGTGTTAAAGCATCGTGGAGGGCCGAAACAAGTTTTACAAAGGATTTCATTGATAAAACAGAGCAATTCTGGTCCTTTTCTCTCTCCTCCAGAGAGACATGTGGCGAGCAATGATTGGTTCCGATATTCTACGTGACATGTAGATACAACACTTTCGGGGGTCATAAGAGGCCAAAAGAGGGTGACACATGTCACCACTCACACTGCGACACATGGCATAGGGTAACGTCAGATCGCAAATTGGCAATCGTAGGTTAAGTGATGTCGTTGTATGAAAGAAGAACCTCCGATGAAAAAATGTTGATAGAGGAGCTCTGATGAGGGGGCTAGCCCACAGTTATAAAAATCTCAAAGGATCAAAGGCTATTGGTACAACGACAACATAAATATATGTTTTATGTGTTAAAATCATAAAGTTGGGCAGAAAGGGTTAACAAAGGTTTTATATGATAAAACCTCGCACATGCCCTCCCTCATTCCCTCTCCATGTGGATCGGGCCACGTCACTCATCAGAGATAACAAGTCTTGAGGGGTGTAACCAAGTGCAACATTATGAAATTGTCGATCTCCGAGTTCCGATATTTAAAGGGCCCAAGCGCATATATGTTGTGGTCCCATGTATTTCATGTTTGGACCATTTATAATGTAATATTACAAAGAATCAGCCCTCGTCCTAGCCATAGGGTTTAACCCCTGGAAAGGCTTTGGCCCTGAGTCTCCAGGCCCTAGTCATTCAAATTCCACCTAAGCCCAAGGCTAGGCATATTAGAAAAGCTATATCCCCCATAGTTCAAAGAAGCACACAACTAAAAACTCTGATTGCATTACTCCATATGGTGATAAGCAACCATGACGTATAACAAAAGAAATGCCAAAGGAACACAGTATAAGGGACGAAGAAGTATCAGGGCATTGGCAGTGATGTGGAACTTCTCCGATAAAAAGTGTAAAAGTGTCAACAGATGTATGGGTCAACAACTGTTTAAATGCAGAAAAGAGAGGAATAGTGGTTTGAAATGCACAATTAACAAGTCTGTATGAAAATAACTACAACCACTTCATTTTTAAAGGTAGAGGATAAAAAATATTGAACCAATATCCAGATTTAGAGGCTAAGGATTTTCCAGCAGAATTGAGAAGACCAAAGGAGCAATTTCGATGAATTATTACAGAGAGACCTATTATGATAACAGAAATGATAAAACTTCAATTGGGGACCTGTTCTACTTTTAAGGGAAGTAATTAATCGGATAGTTCTTTTGCCTGAATGCAAGCATATTTTCCTATATTTTACATACATAATATTTTAAAGTTTATTTTTGCATACATGAACTTGAGAGATACTAAAAATATCTTCTTTTTTTTTGTAATTATGTAATGACGATTATTTTGCAAAATTGTTATGTAAAGCATTATATAAATAATTTCTGAAGATGTGAACAAGGTTGGAACTTGTATGAAGAAAAAGGCTCTGCATTGATGTAAGTCATGGATTGGACTCAAAGTGATCAATTTGCAGAAATACAGAGAGTTTTGTTCCAGGATTCCCGTGTTAGATAATTGGGGATGTGCTCCTTATGTTAAATTGTTTCTTTTCTCAATTTCCATATGTTTTCCCCTCTTTATTGTTGCAAGAAGATTAAGGGTCAAATTTGCTTAAGTGTGCTTTGCTCTGGCTTGTTAGCAATATCCATGTTTTCTTTCTGATGTTAAATATAGAATTCATCCCACCATGCACTATATTTAATTGAAATCAAATCATATTCATCATATTCACCCCACATATACTCTAAGAGATCCAAAAGTTTGTCTATCCTGCCTGTTACAGCTGCTCTATCATTTTGTGATTGATTACCCAAAGGTTCATGACTCTATGCCCAATGGTTTTTCCTACATCTTTCAACCAAACCTTTGAAAAAACCATCTCGAACTCAAATAGCTAGCCTAAAATCTGAAGCGGAAATAAAAATCATATAGAGAGATCCCTATCTGAAGCTGGAAGGGCTATATCCAACTTTAAAAGTGGTTTTGTGGTTACCTTTGTAGTTTTCTTCCTCAGCCTAGGAAAATTACAGAGTGTTAACATCCTGGTGACCATATTGGGGACTGACCTTAAAAACAAAATATTTCCTCGGTAAATATTGGTTTCAGAGCTCCAAAGCTATTTCCTATGGATGACAATGAAGTAGAAGCTATTTAGGCTGATTTTTCCACCCAAAATTTGTACATATACCTATCTGTAAATAATCTATTTGAAGATATGGCTCCGAGGAAAATCTACACCAAATCCCACCCAGATCCTAACCCACATGAAATTGTGAATAATCCTGAGAAGATGATTAGGAAGAAGAGTTTTACAGAGAGCCAAGCAAGAAATAATCCTTTTCCAAGAGTTAATTTCCTTCCAGAAAGTTTTATAATTGTTGAGGATATTGAATTTGACTCACCCTTTGAGCATAGTCTTTTCATAAACAAATCATGAAGCTTTGTCCCTGGGATAGTCTTTGATGAAAATATTTTGAAACCTTATATCTCAGCACATCAGCTTGTCATTTCAGATTCTAATAAATATCTTATAAAATAGTTTGAAAAACTTGAAGATTTGGTGACTAAATTGAATCCAGTCGCTTAGAAAGCATTTACAGATCAATCGACTACTTTTTCTTCTTATGCCTCATCATCAACCCCTCCTGTGGTTTCTCTTTTCATCACTATTCCTATTTCATCTACCATCCAGACTCTTTCTATACCAACTCAACAAGTTATAATTCCACTTTCTTCGTCACCAATAACATCAATCACAACCACAATTTCATCCTCCTCACATATCCTAGTAATGGAAGCACGTTATGCCCCTCTGTCTTTACCATCACAGTTGAATTCCATGCCCCAGACTTATGGGCAACATATACCCTAATTTGATAGCACTAGGCCTATCACAACACAACAACACATAGACAAGATGAATGACTTCTCAAATTTGGAAGAAGTTGATGATGATGATGATGTGAAAATGAGGCTCTTTGCATAAAGTTTGGCAGGGGAAATTTGAAAATGGTTCAAGGGATTGCCAGCACATAGTATTGCAGATCTAGAAAATTTTTGCTGGAGTTTCCTTGCAATATGGGAAGTAAAAAAGAACCCTCTTTAGATCCTGGTAGAATATGGGAGTCTAAGGAGAGCTCCAGAGAAATAGTTCAAGATTATTGCACTAGATTTAACAATGTTTACATTTCTATTCCAGCAGCAATACAACCTCCACCAAAAATGGCTTTGATCCGATTTCTAGATGGATTTGATGCAGATATGGATTATCAATTAAGAGAGATAAATCCTTCCACCTTAGAAGAAATGCAAAGAACTGTTGTGAGTGTAGAAGCAAATTTGTTGGCCAAAAGAGTGAAGTTAAAAGTTGAAAGAAGGGTGACCATCAAAGAAGAGCCTTCTTCATCTTCATCAAATGCAAAGCTAGACACCCTAGTTACAACTATGGAAATGATGATGGAATGAATGAGTTTGATTGATAGAGCTCCACCAAGAGAAACTCAAGGGGGTTCACAAATCAAAAATCCTAATTTAGGAGGAACCTGCCCCAAATTAAACAGAGAGATCAAAGAGCCCCAGCAGATCAACAACAAATCAAACCTCTGTTCTAGGAAAATTATGCAGATGATGAAAATGAGATAGCAGATGACCTTGAAGAGAATTAGCTTATTCTTTTTGGGGAAGGAGAAATAGAAAATATTTTCTTAACTAAGGAGGAACAAGATCTGTTCTTGTTATCACAACCAAAATTCATCCCTGCAGAGTCAGATGACTATAAATAGGGATATCAAAATGCTATAATGGAAGTACACAAACAATACAATTTGAGAAGCAAGAAGGTTGTAGCAAACCCTCCCAAGAGGATTCAGACTGATACACCTTCCACTAGCCAAAAAAAGGATGACTCCCTAAAGGAGGTTTCTCATAAAGAAGATGTAAGTATTACAGAAGTAGATAAACCTCAAACTTCTTTCAGTATTGAAAATGAATTAGCCAAGGTTAAAATTTATGTTCCTCTGATTGAATTGATGAAGAAGAATGTTTATAGATCTCAATTCATAAAGAGATTAAGGATAGAGGAGGAAATAGATATTGTTAACCTAAGAGATGACCAACCCAAATTATTATTCGAACCTAAATTTGAAGGGAAGTCACATGATGGTAATGTGCCACCATTCTATGTCAGTCTAAACATTCATGTCTATATTATGCACAATGCCATGATTGATTCTGGTGCTTCGCACAATCTCATGCCTAGAGTCATTATGGAAAATTTGGATTAGATATAAAAAGACCCTATAAAGACATTTAGTCCTTTGATTCTAACAAAGTAAAATTCTTAGGTCTTATCAAGGATTTCTGTGCGACTCTAGCCCAAATCCCAACAAAGAGTGTGGTTATGGATATAATACTGGCTGATATACCTCCCAAATATGGAATGCTATTATCAAGATCTTGGGGGGAATGTTACAAGGTACCATGCAGATGGACATGACTTATGCAACTATTCATGTCTTTGGTCAACAGAGGAGGTTGTATAGGGAAGCATTAATGAAATATATGGTAAGCAGCCAAGATAAACCTAATAACTACTCACTTTATTCAGTACATTCCAACATGGTTTCTTTCATTCTATACAATGATATATGTGTAGAAGAAGAAGTGACAGAGTTCGAAAGTAAATCAAGCAAAACAGAGGATGTGAAATTAGATGTTGGGAAAGAAGATGAAGAGGGTGAAGCCCTATGGAATATGGATTTCGTTGGGGCAATCAGTAAGGAAGGAGTGGGGGTAGGTGTTTGGGTCTTAAACTCAAAAACGGACATAACAAAGGGATATTCTTACAAGCTTAATTTTCAATGCACCAACAATATAGCTATGCATGAAGCACTTATTTTAGGATTACAACTTTTGAAGAGGTCAGGAGCTAAAAGGATTTTTGTACATGGTGATTCAGAACTCATGATTAATCATGTTAAAGGTGAGTACTCAGCTAAACATCCTAGGTTAAGGGCCCATAGAAATGTTCTCTTAGATTTTTTGCAATGATTTCTAGAGTATCACTTGCCTCTGATTCCTAGGAGTCAAAATATATTAACTGATGCATTAGCTACCTCATTGAGCACCTGTAAGATTCCATTGCATCCCAATAAAAAATATGAGATTGAAGTTGATGCAGGAGCATCTAACTCATCAATTTCATTATATTTTAGTAGACATAGGGGGTCTTGTGTTTTCAAGGAAGTTGGTTTCCTGAGTATTAAATTAATGTAATTATTAAGGTTTCTAAGTAAGTTTATGAGAGATATTAAGAATAGTAATTGATTATATATTGTGAGGAATATTATAAATGTTCTCGAATGTTGGAGAACATGAGAGATTTAGGCTAGTTAAGATTCCATAGGAATTGAGAGATTTGGAAATCAACTGTAAATCTTAGATTAGGAATTGGTTTCATGGTTTGTGGAACTAGAGAGGATCCTTAGGGATTAGTTGAGTCAAAAGAGGACTTAGAGGATATTTAGGATTTAGTTCAAAAGATTAAGGATTTGAACCGAAATGGGTTACAAAACCTTTTTTATAAATGTAAGCCTAAAAGGCATAAAGAGAGTTTGTTAGTGAGTTAGAGTGAGAATCAGAGTTCATAGATTAGATATGGTTTGACTGTAAGCTTACAGGCAGGAAAGGAAAAAGGCCACTGATTAGAAAATCAGGCCACAAAGAGAGATTCATTATGTAAATAATTGTTTATAAAGATAGAGAATTCGATTCCTGAGTTGTGTGGTGTGTATTGATTAAGGGAATTATAAATTGTGTGTGAATCAGAGTAATTTCTGCATAATTGTATGCAGGTGGAATTAAAGCAGAACACAGAGGTGGATAATGAAGGATAGTGGTTTGATCATTTGAATTCGATTGAAGGATCAAAGTTGAAGTTCAAATGTGATAGCGCTTAAAAGTAAGTAGAAGTAAGTTCAGGAGGAAGTTGCGCTGAAGAACAACCAGAGACCATAAACCCTGGAGAAACCCTAAACCATAGAAGAACAAAGAGAGGACAGTGCACAGAGAAGGAGTACAACAATCAGAAGTGATTGAATAATCTTAGAAAGGATAGATGCATAAATAATCATATAGGCGAGTTGGATGAATAGACTAGAACACTGAGGAATTGCATAAAGATGAAGAAAGGAAAGGAGGAAGAAATGAAGTAACCGTGCATAGGAACCATTGGATTAGTCAGATCAATGGACAAGATTGATAGAATAGGTTCGACAGATATCTTATCGTGCAAAATAAAGTCAAGAAGTGAGGAGAATAGAATAAGCCACGTGACAACAGAATAAAGGAGCAGTCTACGACAAAGGTAAGTAGTATCTTGTGCGGTCTCAAAATGGTAAACGATATTTTACAAATTCACGCGATTAACCTGAGGGGTTGACACATAGCACATCAGTGGGGAAAGAAAACCGCTTATCTCACGCACTTTAGACCTATTATGTATCGTGCTAGTAATCGCGCGAGATTACATGATCATCGTTGGATTGAGGTAAATGAAATATACGGTGGAGATCGGCTGAGCTAGTTGGTGCGTGATACGTTATGATAGTTGTTGGATCAAATGAGACAGATTGACGATGGTAATTTGGAGCGCCCAAAAGTCAAGTGTTGAAATAAATACATCGGTTGCGCAACACGCGGTTGATGGTGATTGGTCAGGTTTGTTGTGGATTAGGCGGTAAGAAAATCCACGGGTATAATTTGATTAACGTGTGATTAAATAGCTTCTGCTTAAGAATTTAATTAAGAGCATTAAACCTTGGTTTAAGAAGTTTTTACTAAGCAGGAATATTAAAATTCCTGGGACATAGTGTGACATGCATTTTTATTTACATAATTTGGGTAGATTTGGCTTTTGCTATGTCATTTTTGGTATCGGAGCTTAACAAGGAAATTCTGCTTGAAAATTTCTTTGAGAAATTTAGAACAAAGTTATGTTTTTGAGGTATGTATACAGGCAAGAGGAGATTTGATTTTAAATCTGACAAATAGTAGGCACGCAGAGATAAAGTGTAGCAGAATTTGTAGATGCAAAGAAATAGAGAACAATCCATTCAAAGTACAGATGAATGGGAGAAAAAGATCATGCAGAGATCTTGAAGGTGAGATGATATGTTTTTCTTAAATTTAGTTTGAAGATTGTGGTTGCAGAATTCAGGTTGTAGACAAAAGAAGGTATCTCAACAAAAGAAAAGAAGCAGTAATGAAGAAAGTTGGTAAGAATTTCTGAGTGAAAGAAGAGGTGGCTAGAACCTAGTGTTTCATTTGTGATTGAAATACAAGAGGACAATTGTGTTCTTAAAAGGTGTAGATGAGTTGAAGCCTAGAAGGAGCAGAGAGAAGTGCTCAAATAGGTTTGGGAGAATAGAGAACCAAGTGCTTGCCAAAAGACCAAGTACAGAGGAAAGCTTGGTGGGGTAAGTGACAGCAGGGAGGACTTGCTATTGCAGAGGCTTTAATACAGTTTATAGTAAGTGAGTGAGGAACTCATGAAGATAGAGAAGGAGAAGACTATTGATAGTCATAACAGAGATAACATAGGTTATGAGAAAGACCACAATAGAAGAAAGGTTGAGAAAGAGGATGCCAAGGCAAATGGCATACAAAGACAATTAAGTGAAGAAGAATATGAGAGGGAGAAGGCTAAGATTGCAGTTCATCTTGAGTTATTGATGAAGATGTTGCAGATAAATAAAGAAGACTAGAGGCATGGTTGTGTCATGAGGAAAAAAGTAAAGTGGCAGAGGCTACAAGAGAAGAGAAATCAATAGGTGAATATGCAGTTAGCAGAAGAGTCGATGAAGCTTGAAAAGGTAATGAATGATAAATTGAAATATAAAAAACTCAGAGAAGCTAAGTTGAGAATGGAAGTTTCCATTTGTGAAGTAGAACAGTGTGAAGTTCTGGGTGAAGATGAAGATTGGAGATTTGTGAAAGATCTTATGAACCATTGTGCGAATTCAAGACCACAAGAAGTTTACTTTGTTGCAGAAGGAATTATTGATGATTTTCTGAACTGTTGACAAATTCAGATCAGCAGGAGGATATGAAACCTTATATATTTAAATCTAATAATTTTGATGTGATTACAAATTTTGCAGGAGATGAGCAGTCTTTTGAAGTTGTCAAAAGTATGGAAGAGTATCTTTCAGAAGATAAATACTCTGAAGTAAAGAATGATGGAGAATGTCTCTTGAATGAGAAAAGCAGTGAATTATTGCAACAGAAAGAATTTAGTAATACATTAATGTTTGAAGCGTTATAACACAGGAACAATTTCTTGTGAAAGAAGGATATGAGATTCAGTCTGAAGAGCTGATATATGAAGCAACAGTTGGGACTGTTGAACCTTGTAATTTTCAAACTGATATTTTGTGCATAAATGCAGGAATTATAAGTGACAATGAAGTACTTATGAAGTGTCAAAGAGAAATTGAATTGTTGGAATATTTGCTGGAAAACTCAAAGTATGACAGTGTGATTGCAGACGAAGGAGTTCACTACAGTGGAAAAGAGCAGAAAGACATCATTGAAGCAGATGGTGCGGAAGAGAGACTTGTTGATAGTTTCAAGAGTCCTTTGGAGAATTATTTAAAGAGGTTGAATCAGCATACTGATGTGCTGATAGAGGAGGAAAAATTAGAGCAACATACTGAGATGTTGCCAGAGAAAGAGAAGGTAATGAGGCCTTATATTTTTAATTATGATAATTGTTTTATGATTACAGGATTTGATGAAAATGAGACAGACATGTTTCAAGTTGAAGAGTCCGTTTTAGAACTGAAGAAGACTGGAAGTTACCAGGTCGGACATGCTGATAAGGAAAATGAAAAGCATGAAGGTACCGTGCTTGAAGAAATTAAATTGGCTGTCAAAATCAGTCAAGGAAGCGAAGGACAATTATTGAGGATTTTCAAAGAAGAGGAAGGAAAATATGCAGGAATAAATGAACAACATAGTAATGTATTTGAGAGGAATCAAGTACAAGGGGAATTGGAGGACCATTTATTTTTTGAAAGTAAATCTACAGATAGTGAACAAAGGTTGTTTGGGAAGTCACAAGAGAGTAAGGATGAATGGGTGGTAGTAAGAATCTCACAACTTCAAAGAGAAGATAATGAACAACGGTTTGAAGATGAGTGGATAGAGTACAACAACAAATGGCAGAATATGTACTAACCCAAGGATGTGCTGGAGATAGAGATTGGATAATTATGGCAATTAATGATGAAGCAATCCAGATGGAGGAGATTGACAACAAAATGAAGAATGATCAATCAGAATTTGAAACTGATTGACAAGGAGAGGAAGATGAAATAGAAGACAACAAACATACAACAACAACAAAGGAACAGAGCATCTAGACAACTACAAACTAAAGTTTGGGACCTTGGAGGTTTTCTATCAACATATGAGAGCACATGATCTAGAGATCATGATTATTTTAACCTTGGGAGTTTGATGCAGGAGCATCCAGCTCAACAATTTCATTGTATTTTAGTAGACATAGGGGGTCTTGTGTTTTCAAGGAAGTTGGTTTCCTAAGTATTAAATTAATGTAACTATTAAGGTTTCTAAGTAAGTTTATGAGAGATATTAAGAATAGGAATTAATTAGATATTGTGAGGAATATTGTAAATATTTCTGAAAGTTGGAGAACATGAGAGATTTAGTCTAGTTAAGATTCCATAGGGATTGAGAGATTTGAAAATCAATTGTAAATCTTAAATTAGGAATTGGTTTCATGGTTTGTGGAACTAGAGAGGATCCGTAGGGATTAGTTGAGTCAAAAGTGGACTTAGAGGATATTCAGGATTTAGTTCAAAAGATTAAGGATCTGAATCGAAATGGGTTACAAAACCTTTTGTATAAATGTAAGCCTAAAAGGCATAGAGAGAGTTAGTTAGTGAGTTAGGGAGAGAATCAGAGTTCATAGATTAGATAGGGTTTAATTGTAAGCCTACGGGCAGAAAAGGAAAAAGGCCATTGATTAGAAAATCAGGCGAGAGAGAGAGATTCATTATGTAAATAATTGTTTATAAAGACAGAGAATTCGATTCTTGAGTTGTGTGGTGTGTATTAATTAATTGAGTTATAAATTGTGTGTGAATTAGAGTAATTTCTGCATAGTATATGTATGTAGGTGGAATTAAAGCAGAACACAGAGGTGGAGAATGAAGGATAGTGATATGATCATTTGAATCTGATTGAAGGATTAAAGTTGAAGTTCAGATGTGATAGCACTTAAAAGTACGTAGAAGTAAGTTAAGGAGGAACTTGCGCTGAAGAACAACCAAAGACCAGAAACCTTGGAGAAAACCTAAACCATAGAAGAACAAAGAGAGGACAGTGCACATAGAAGGAGTACAACAATCAGAAGTGATTGAATAATCTCAGAAAGGATAGATGCATAAATAATCATATAGGCAAGTTGGATGAATAGACCAAAACACTGAGGAATTGCATAAATATGAAGAAAGGAAAGGAGAAAGAAATGAAGTAACCATGCACAGGAGTCATTGGATTAGTCAGATCAATGGACATGATTGATAGAATAGGATCGGCAGAGATCTTATCGCGCAAAATAAAGTAAAAAAGTGAAGGGATCAAATTAAGCCACGTGATAGTAGAATAATGGAGCGGTATATGATAATGATAAGTAGTATCTCGCGCGGTCTCAAAATGGTAAACAATATTTTACAAATTCATGCGATTAACCTGAGGGGTTGACACGTAGCACATCGGTGGGGAAACAAAACCGCTTATCTCGCGTGCTCTCGACTTGTTATGTATTATGCTAGTAATCGCGCGAGATTACATGATCATCGTTGGATTGAGGTAAATGAAATATACGGTGGAGATCGGCTGGGCTAGTTGGTGCATGATACATCGCGATAACCATTGGATCAGACGGGACAAATCGATGATGGCAATTTGGAGCGCCCAAAAGTCAAGTGTTGAAACGTCAGTTGTGTGACATGCGGTTGATGGTGATTGGTTAGGTTTGTTGTGGATTGGATGGTAAGAAAATCCACAGGTATAATCTAATTAACGTGTGATTAAATAACTTCCTCTTAAGCATTTAATTAAGAGCATTAAACATTGGTTTAAGAAGGTTTTACTAAGTAGGAATATTAAAATTCCTGGGACATAGTGTGACATGCAGTTTTATTTGCATAATGTGGGTAGATGCATCTTTTGCTGCATCAGAAGTGAAGCATAGACCGGCTGTCCTTGATAATATTAGATATTGGCAAGTGTTTGGTGGTAATAAGCAAGTAGAAAAAAAAACTACAGTTGAAGGAAGAATTTGAGAATATACATATTGATATAGATAACATTGTAGATAAGGATACAAATGAAACAATGTTGAACCAGATCAGTGAAGACCTAGAAGAACTTGAAATCCTATATTTGTAGATAAGGATACAAATGAAAGTGTTGAACCAAATCAGTGAAGACCTAGAAGAACTTGAAATCCTACATTTGAAAGATAATGTGCTACCAAGGGGTTTGGTGCCATTAGAAGAACTATTTGTTTTTTTGATGTGGCTAAAAATCCCAAGGTAGAACCTATAGGAGCTAAAGTTGAGGACTGTAATATAGGTACTGAACATAATCCTAAGATTGTAAATCTTTCCAAGTCTTTACCTCCTAAAGAAAGATAGAAGTACATTGATTTATTGAAAGAATATTTTGATGTGTTTGCATGGGGATACGAAGATATAAAGGCATATGATACTAGTAGTATACAACGTATTGTTCCCATCAAAGAGGACCAAAAACATTTCAAACATAAATTAATGAGGGTGAATCTAGTTTTGTTACCTTTAATTGAAAAAGAGGTTCGAAAACTTTTTGATGCTAAAATCATTGCACCTTTGAGGTTTTCGAAATGGCTATCAATTCTGGTGCCTACGAGGATGAAGACTGGGGAAATAAGATTCTTTGTGGATTTTCGAAATTTGAACAAATTTTCTCTAAAAGATAACTACCCTTTACCAAAAATGGATCATATTTTATAGAAGGTAGTTGGTTCTAGCATAATTTATTTGTTGGACAACTTTTTAGATTACAACCAAATTCTCCATATGATCAACACAAAACAAACACCATGGGGAACCTTCATGTATGTGAAGATGCCTTTTGGGCTGATGAATGTAGGAACCACTTTCCAGAGAGCAATGGATATTGATTTTGCATATGAGAACGATCGATTTATAGTAATATATTTAGATGACATCATTGTGTTCTCCAAAACTGATGAGGATCATCTGTTTCATTTAAGAATAGTTTTTGAGAAATGTAGAAATATGGTATTTCCTTGAATCCCAAGAAGTCTCCATTTGGTTTAGAAGAAGGTAAGCAAATTGGTCACATAATTTCCAAAGATGGTATCCGAATTGATCCAAGTAGAATTGAAGCTATTATGAAAATTGATCAACCTAGAAACAAGAAAGAAGTGTAGCCCTTTATTGGTAGAATAAATTTTCTAAGGAGGTTTATTCTAAATTTAGCTGAGATCTTAAGATCTATTACAAACATGTTGAAGAAGGAGAATCAGATGAAATGGAATGTTGAATCCGACAGATCATTCAGTGATGTGAAGACAGCCTTGACCTGTGTTCTTGTTCTGATTAGCCTAGATTACACTAAAGACTTCATTATCTTTTCCTTTGCTTCAGAACATACTATTGCAATAGTATTATTACAAAAAAGCAAGGAGGGACATGAACAATCGATAACATTTTTTAGCAGAGTTTTAAGAGATGCTTCGTTGAAGTATAACATCATTGAAAAACAAGATTTTGCTTTAGTAAAGGCCTTGAAAGATTTCAGAGTGTATGTGTTACATTCTCACATAATTGTTTGTGTTCCAAGTGTAGTGGTAAAGGATATCCTCACTTAGACAGATCCAAATGGAAAAAGGGGCAAATGGATAGCAGTCATTTTGGAGTATGACACGGAAATAAAGCCTACAAAACTCATCAAAGCTCAAGCATTAGCCAAATTAATGGGTGAGTAAAACTTTCATGTGCTAGACATCAATTTTGTAGTTTCTCTTGATGAACAAGAGGATTTGGCGATGCCACAGGTATCAGAAAATTTTCTTACTTCTCCCTGGTATGTAGATATCGTGTATCTTTTACATAATTTACAAGCTCCACCTGGTTTGACAAAACCCAAAGCAAGATTTCTTAAACTTAAAGCTAAAATCTTTTGCATTTAGATCAAGCTTTGTTTTGGAAAGATATTGGAGGAATGTTGTTAAATTGTTTGTTGAAAGATGAAGCAGATAAAATAATGGAGGAATTTCATCATGGTGACTGCGGAGGACATCTTTACTTCAAAACCACAACAAACAAAATCCTGAGAGTTGGTTTTTGCTGGCTTACTTTATTTGTTGACATTCATAAAAAGGTTTCAACTTGTCATCAGTGTCAGATTTTTAAAGGCAAGAGAAAACTCTTACCTTTACCTCTGAAGCATATATCAGTGGAGGTGCCTTTGTAGCAGTGGGGTTTAGATTTTATAGGAGAAATTCATCCAAGTTCTTCATCTCAACACAAGTGGATCCTGACAGTAACAGATTACTTCACCAAATGGATAGAAGCAATCCCAACTAGGCAAGCTACAAATTTTGTAATCATACAATTTATTGAAGGTGATATTCTCTCCAGATTTGGTTGTCCCCATAAAATTATCACAGATAATGTTGTTTCTTTCGAATATAAAAGGATGATTTAGTTTTGTAACAAATATCATATAGTATTAGGACATTCCACTTCTTATTATTCTCATGGAAATGGTTTGGTAGAATCTTCTAATAAGAGCTTAGTCAATATCATAAAGAAGTTGTTGCAGGAAAACAAGAAATCCTGGCAAAAGAAATTGATAAATGATCTATGGGGGGATAGGATAAGCACAAAGAAATAAATTTGGATGTCACCATACCAATTGGTATATAGAATAGATGCAAATTTTCCTACTTCTCTAGGAATTCTAGTGCTAAAGTTGTTGCAGGAAGTGGAAGCAGAGCCCAATGATACACAAAGGAGGATCAACCAAATGATACATTTACAACATACCAGAGAAGAAGTATACAATAATGCACATATAATTTAGGATCGGATCAAAAGAATTCATGACAGGAGAGTCAAAGTAGAAGATTTCCAGCGCAATGACCTTGTTCTAAAATGGGATGCCAGGAATGAGGAGAAGGGTAAACATGGAAAGTTTGATCATTTATGGAATTTCCCTTACAATATTAGAGCTTTACATGGAACCAATGCATTTCTATTGGAGTATCTAACTGGAGAAACACTATCGGGATGACTTGTTAATGGCAGGTTGCTCAAACACTACTTCACCTAAGTTCAACTGATCGCCTAATACATCATTGTATATATCATTTTACTATTCCAATTACTGCAAGTGTGGGTGACTATCATATGAAATTGAAGCCCGGAGTGAAGGCCCCAAGTTTCAAATGAATTACTACTATATCTATGATTTTCAATTTACAAAGGTTAGTTTTAGTTTTTGATGATATAATAACTACCCAATGGAGAAAGACTACTGATCTATGGTGTTCTTGACACCTCATAGGGAGGATGTCATCCCCATTGGAGCCATTGTTAGGGTCTTATAATATAGATATTCTAAGTTTGTTTGTCCAGTTATTTATTTTGGGAATCTGCTTGTAAATTTTAGCCTATAAATTCACCATGTATTATAGTCTTAATTATTTTTGTACTAAGGTCTCAAAATTGCTCAAGTCATTGTAAATATGTGTGTCAAAAGGGGTCCATTAGTCTTGATTTGAATTGTAAGGTCCCTAAGGGGTCATGAGTGAGTTGTCATGGGTGCCTTTCATGAGTGAATGCTGGCACTAATGTCAACTAGACTAGCAAGAATGTGTGTTGCATTGCATGGTTTAGAAGGATTCCTATGGTAGCTGCAGGTTTGATGTAAAAGATCATCATGGTGGTGTATTTTCAGCTACCCAAAAAGAAAATGAATATAGAGGTTTGCAACCATTTTACAAGCAACAAAAGGACTCAAAGTCTACATTGGACCCTCTTCATTATAAAGTACTCAGAAGCATCTTTCCGATTTTATATCTGGTTCTTCGACTATCTTCCAGATCAAAAGATAGAGGCAGTTGAAATTTACTCTTCAAAACCAAGAAAAGAAAGGAAAATGCCTAAGTATGAGTCCTGGATCCCGCATATCAAAGATTTGGAGAGGCAAGCAATGGAGGTCGGAGCAAAAAAAAATCAGCGATCAATGATCCCCAATATCGCATATCGACAATCGGAGGTCCAATACACAATGCAACAAAATAGACAGATCGACGAAGTGGCATATCAGCGGGGTTCAATCGATGAATTAGCAGCCAGCGGGGTTCTTGCAGATCGCATATTGCAATTGGAAATCGGTGATCGCATGTCACAGGGGTGACAACTTTTAAAAGTTGCGATAATGCGAAGATGTGATATGAGATTAAACCGTCGGGAAAGTCCTTCAGTGTTAAAGCGCTAGGGAGGGTCGAAACAAGTTTTACAAAGGATTTCATTGACAAAATAGAGCAATTATGGTCCTTTTCTCTTTCCTCCAGAGAGACACCTAGTGAGCAACAATTGGTTCTGATATGCTACATGGCAGCTGATATCATCATGAGATGGTTGTACGATGGACACGTGGCATGTAAATAAGAGACTTTCAGGGGTCATAAGAGGCCACGTCACCACTCACAGGGTGACACATGGCATAGGGTGATGTTAGATCGCAAATCGACAATCGAAGGTTAAGAAATGTTGTTGTATCAAAGAAGAACCTCCAATGAAAAAATGCCGATAGAGGAGCACCGATGAGGGGGCTAGCCCGCAGTTATGAAAAGGTCAAAGGACCAAAGGCTATTGGTACAACAACGATGACATAAATATATGTTTTATGTGTTAAAATCATAAATCTAGGTAGAAAGGGTTAACAAAGGTTTTATATGATAAAACCTTGCACAAACCCTCCCTCATTCACTCTCCTCATGGATCGGACCACGTCACTCATCGAAGATGTCTTGAGGGGTGTAATGAAGTGCAATTTTATGAAATCTTCGATCTCTGAGTTCTGATATTTAAAGGTCTGAGGCACATATATGTTGTGGTCTCATATATTTCATGTTTGGACAGTTTATAATGTAATATTACAAAGAATCGTCCCCCGTCCTAGCCACAAGGTTTAGCCCCTAAAAAGGCTTTGGCCCTGAGTCTCCAGGCCTCAGTCATTTAGATTCCACCTACACCTCGAGAGCTAGGCATATTGGAAAAGTTATATCCCCCATAGTTCAAAGCGGAACACAACTAAAAACTCAGATTGTGTTACTTAGATATGGCGATAAGAAGCTAGGTCATATAACAAAAGAAACGCCAAAGGAACATAGTATAAGGGACAAAGAAGTATCAGGGCATTGGCAGTGATGTGGAAATTCTCCAATAAACCATGCAGAAGTGTAAACAAATGTATGGCTCGACAATTATTTAAACGCAAAAAATAGAGGAATAGTGGTTTGAAATGCACTCTCAACAAGTCTTTGTAAAAATAACTACAACCACTCTAGTTTTAAAGGCAGAGGATCATAAATATTGAACCAATTTCCATATTTATAGGGTAAGGATTTTCCAGCAGAATTGAGAAGACCGAAGGAGCAATTTTGATGAATTATTGCAGAGGGACCTGTTATGATAGCAGAAATGCTAAAACCTCAATTAGGGACCCTTTTTACTTTCAACGGAAGCAGTTAACTAGATACTTCTTTTGCTTGAATGCAAGCATATTTTCCTACATTTGTTCTAGGACATACAAAATATTTCTTAAAGTTTATTTTTTCATACATGAACTTGAGAGATACTAAAAATATCTATGTTTATGTAATTATGTAATGACTATTATTTTGTAAAACTGTTATGTAAAGCACTATATAAACAATTTCTGAAGATGTAAATGAGGTTGGAATTGTATGAAGAAAAGGGCTCTACATTGATGTAAGCCATGGATTGGACTCAAAGTGATTAATTTGCAGAAATACAGAGACTTTTGTTCTAGGATTCCTGTGTCAGACAATTGGTGATGTGCTCCTTATGTTAAATTGTTTATTTTCTTAGTTTCCATATGTTTTTCCCTCTTTATTGTTGCAAGAAGATTAAGGGTTGAATTTGGTTAAGTGTACTATGCTTTGGCTTGTTAGCAATATCCATGTTTTCTTTTTTATGTTAAATATAGAATTCATCCTAGTATGCTCTATATTTAATTGAACTCAAATCATATTCATCCTATTCACCCCATAGATACTCTAAGAGATTCAAATTTTTTCCTATCCTGCCTTGTTACAACTGCTTTTTCATTTTGTGATTGATTACCCAAAGGTTCATGACTCGATGCCCAATGGACTTGTGGTGCAGGTAAATTCTTAGTGTGGACACAAACAATTCCTCTAGCTCGAGAGAGCGGGTCTAGCCACAAACAAACAATCTAGGAAAAATATCCTTAAGCTAGAATCAATTAAGAGGGCCTAGCTCTTAGAATTCTTTTCCGCTTGGTGATGATCCTGTTTCCTCACTCCGACTATCTTCCGTTTCCTTCCTTCGAATACCTGAAACAAGGAAACAACAACAACAACAAACATGATAACATACAAGATTGTATTCAACCTACTTAATAGGTCAAGGAACATTAAGCCATAAAGATGTAAAATGACACTTCATGTAGGAAATCAATAAATAGTTGGATTTATATAAATTAGAAAGAAATTACAACTGGTTCCTTGACGTTGTTAGTCTCCTCTGACATATCCAGGTTCCCACACTTCTACTAGCACTTCATGGATAGCCCCAACAATGGAAGTTTTAAGGCCTCTTCCCTCTAGTCTCAAACCAAACCAAAACACATTATTCTCCCTCAAACATACACTAGAAATCTACAAGCTATAGTTCACTTGTTGATCATTCAAACTTACTCCAAAATAGTTTAGCTTGGGAAAAGAGAGGTTTATATAACTTGGATGGATGGGAGATGGTTCCTCTGATCATGGGAGAAGGTCTTATCTCTTGATTTTGTTCCATCCTAATAGGGGAAAGGAGCCCAAACTGACTTCCTCGGCTCCATCCATCCCAACCATCTACCAAACTTCCATTACAAAGCTTCTAGAGATGGAAGCTTCGACAACATTATTAAAAAAGTTGCCAAAAGAGGATTGACGCGACTAGAAAAGGGCTCAGTTACTCTGTACGGCGCTAGGGCTAGATTTAATCTCTGCAAATCAGCGCGAGGAGGAAACTGATCAGTAGCGTCAGTCTTGTAAATTGGGATAAAAGGAAGACTCTTGGGAAATGATGCAAAGGAGAATTATTCTGCTCATGAAGAGGGACATATTGGGAGTTTATTCATGATGAGAAAGCATGTTGGGTTCACTGTAGAGGTCCTCCGAGATCGTGGATGGGAAGTACAAGGACAGTGACAAAATGTTGTGTAGTAGATGCCCCCTAAAGTGTGAAGGCCTAACTAGAGTGAGGGGTGAAATTCTTTACAAGTGGATGTGGGGAGCTAGAGTCCGTCGTCAGAAAACCTGCAAGCAAGCATAGATTCATATACATCACTTAAAACTGTGAGAAATGATACATGAATCATGGTATGGACGCAACCATCCAGAGAAAGATCATGTAAATGGATCCAAAGCATGGGCACAACCATCCAATAGAAAGGATCATAATGAAACCAAGGTATGGTCACAACCATCCAATAATGAGAAGGATCACATATAACAACTCATGGTATGGTTGCAGCCATTCATCTGAAAGAGACATGTATATCAACATGATCATGTCACATCCCATCGAACTTGGACTTGTGTAATCTTAGCCCAGGGTCTTGTGCTCCAAATGACCCGATCAAAGTACAAATCCTAAGATGTGAATGAATGTGTTGAAGTTGAACATGCTAGAAAGTCACTTTATTATCGGTCAATGATGTGAACCATTAACAAGCGCGAGATAAACCACCAATAATGACAATGGCTCTCAAGGTACCAATAGCATAGCTCACAGAATGTGAATAAAGGAACTGATGTTGAACACCCATGAAATCACCCGATCAAAATCCAAGGATGTGAGCTTGTCGTTGAGTGCAAAGAACTTGCCATTAGGGCATGCAAGCTCTAAGGTACTGGAAGGGAGTCTCTTGGCCAACTTCCTAGATGATGAGCTGAAGTCGACAGGAAGTGACCGTGTCGAAGGAGGGCCATGATGTATCTCACATCATCAACATGAGAAAAAGGGATGCTAATGATTTAAGATGATACAAAGAATCAAGGGGTGTAACTATAGAAGGAATAACTCTTGAACATATCGTCGACACGACTCCGAAGTTTGGCAGATTTTGGATCCATAGGGTTGGTGGTCATGATGACGTGGTAGAGATAAAATGGAAGGAAAAAATAAATGGCCCAAACCCAGGAAGGTCAATGATGAAAAGGAGGATATCCTAACCCGACACAAAGCAGAAAGTGTCATGTTCAAGAGTGAGCTGCCGACACGACTGATAAGATTTCCAATTTCCCCCCACCATTTTTGGCAGGTACCCCAATTATTTTTTATCGCAAGCTTGAAGGGGATAGCATGTGCTTGCACTGTAAGTTCATCCTGCGGATGAATCCAACGTAGTAATTTTAATGAGCCCTAGGAAGGAGAAGCTAACGTTTGTCATGGCGATGAATCCAATGTTGTTTAATGTTTTAACAAGTCGGACAAAGGTGTCACTCGGTATCTTTTTCATGTTTAGAGAGTTTTAAAAAGACATGGAAAAGAAAACTCCACATGGTCCCTTTTTGTACATTTGTGTCTCTAGAGCTCGAAAAGGTAGAAAACGATACTTGAGAGAACCGCTTGACCATTTCAGTCAAGGAGTACCTTTTTCGTAAATAGTTCATCCTAGCCCAAAAAAGGAGTAAACCTATACTGGGTGAACAACGTTTCACAACCTTTAACAAGTTCAAAATGACAAGAGCTCAACAATATTTTCGTGTTTAAAGAGTCAGAAAAGAGCTTGAAAGCAGACCCCCCATTTTTATTCTCTTTTACGAGTCAAAAAGGGAAAAATAATTGGCGATATATTCATTTGAGTTTTACGAGTCGAGAAAAGAGCTTAAACGTGACTCTAGTACCATCATCGATAATCTGTCACCTGCCACTGCATAAAAATTTAAATGCATTATCCAATTTGTGAGGCAAAATAGGTCAAAAATACTTCAAAAGCCATAATATTTCATGAACAATGAATAAAAGGAGGAAAAAGTAATTATTTTTTTACTATTTACCATTTTACCTTTGCATGAAGAGCTTTTTACCCACTTGTGCCCTAATTTTTCTGGAGCATATTGCGGGAGATCTAGGAGGCCATTTGCTGAGCTGTCAGTTGCAGGTAAGAGCCAAGACCTTAAGTTCCATTTTCATACTCATTTTACCTATTTTTAACCATTTTTTCGATTTCATGAGGAGGTTTTGTAAAAAAAAAAATAGCCCTCAATCGGCACAATTTCCGGGCATGGAATCACACCAATTGGGGGCTATGAAGACTATCAAGCGTGCCTTCAGTGCTACTGTTTTTAAAATAGTCACATCGATGCCGTGAATTTTTTTCATGTTTTTTCCTAATTTCTCTGTTTGAATCCAAATTTCTCTGGCCAAAGATGTTTATTAACTTTATTATATGGTTTTTGCAAGGAAAAAATCGTGAAAAATGGTGGATTGGAAGGAACGCGAGCATGAGGATTTTAACACTCAAATAATGGCTGACCCAAATTGCTTAGACACTTTGAGGAACTGTGGGCTCCTCAAAGTTTTCCTTACACCAGGTATACCGGCTCAACTCGAATTGCTACGATATTTGATCTATCTCTAGGATGTGAATCAGTAAATTTTCATGATCGGTGACCAAGAGCTGGAGTTGGAAACTTCAAACATTTATTTCATCACAAGGCTGTCCCGGAGAGGGGAGCCAGTCAATCTATATGGGTCAAGGCCGATTGGGGAAAGTACGACCATGCTACTTGCGGAACATTTCCCAGAAGCACTCAAATAAAAAAGAGGCAAGATCGAGATCATCACTGTTCAGGATCTTGTGCTGAGAGTGTTACTATTGACCATAAATAGAGTGGCTGGGGCCCAAACACAGCATGAGACCAACAAGTTGAAGTTTAAATAAGGTATCGACTGTATGACGCCAACTATTTTCAATTGGGCAGAAGCTATGAAAGTCAACATGAAACGCTAACTATCGAAAGCTAAGGCGAGAAACCTGAAGAAATTTTGCTATGGGTCTATCCTAGTGGCCTTCTTCTTGGGGTGGGTTCCGTTGTTCCACTACCAGCTCGCTGAGGTGGAACTGCCACTGCCACGAGACCCACAGATGGTCCGTTGGAGTGCTTTGATGCCCAGGATTACCGGGGGTCAACAAATGTCCTATAAGCCCACCTTTTTCTCGTGGCTATGACGACAGTTGATCGTAGTGGAGGATTGGCCTTATAGCAGTATCGACTTCCATAGTGATTTGGATATGCCACTCCTAGGGGGGTAGGATTATGATGATGAAGGTAGAAAAAAACAATTTTAACTTTTGACATTTTTTAATGTTTTTGAGATATATGTGTTCCTAACATTTTGATTTTATGTATGCAAATGTTGGACCAGAACGCCCTGACGAGATGTCCCCGATTACCAAGTGCGTTTCTCACCAGTTTGAGGTCGCTCCTTATCAGGAGGGAAGTGACAATGAGAAGGAGATTGCACAGAATCTTGAGGGATTGACCCATGGGATCCTAGAGTATGCCCGACTGGGTGATGTCCTATGCTAGTATTAGAGGCATACAGTGGGGGTATCAGATCGAATCCTCCGACTGCTGACTTGTGTAGTCTGAGCAGTTACATTCTATCATGAGCATCATGTTGTTTAGTGCATAGGTCTAGCATTACACATTTTTTGGCCTGCGAGACATGAATGTATAAGGCCTGCGAGGCACCGATGTATTTTTAACACACATATTATTTTTAAGGGTTTCGATGTACAACAAACATTATCGACATATATATATATATATATATATATATATTATATATATATATATATATATATATATATATATATATATATATATATATATATATATAGATATAATATATTTTTCCTTGCTTACTATGGTACAAGTGTTTTGTATACTGAGTTTTTACATGTTTCACAAATGTTTACCCAACACATAATTGACTATTGCATCTATTAATGTATTAATGTGTCTAGGAATATGATGGTATGTAATGTAATCAAAATTTCTCTCCAAAGATGAATATGTAAGTACATTCTCAAAATCTGAGGGTTTTTGATGGAATATTGCCCATTGGGTTGAAGGATGACAAGCTGTGAATCAAGGTTGACAACCAATTCTCGGATGCTAAGAGCGATAGCTTCTGACAATAATTCGATAACTGTGCTATATTCAACAATGTTATTAGTTGTTTGACCCACACAAATACCTTGAAGATCGATCAACTCACCATGGGGGTCATAAATGGCCCACGCTACGAATGATAGATTCCGGGTACTACGACAAGCACCATCAGCGAAACCGATGTGAAGAGACACCAACATCTGTAAAGCAAGCAGAAACATAATAAGCAAGAAAGATTCTTGCAAAACAACACACCAAACCACACTGTACAAAAATGAATAACACATTATTGTACAAAAGTAACCATGCAAGATGACCTAAGCATAATACTTTTTGAGATAAAGCCCATTTCAGGGCTTCTCCAAGGGATTGCCCTCATAGTCAATAAGCTCATAGGCCCCTTTTTGTAACACACATTTAACAATGTAGGGCCCATGCCACATGGGTTTGAACTTGCATGCCCCCAGCTTATCATTAGCCTGATCATACAAAAGAACCAAATCGCCCTCAGGAAAAGCTGGTGGAGAGAAAAATTGATCAAAATGGGACTTGACCCACTTTTTCTGTGCCTTGATGACCAAAGCAGTAAGATGGCAAGTCTCATCTAGTTGTTCTAGGTATAAGAGGCACTCTTCTTAAGGTGAGGTCTCGAGGAGAAGTTCGACAACCAACTTGAGGGATGGACTTTCTGTAGGTTTTAACCCCGTACATAAATTACCTGCATACGAATTCTAAATCACAGGAAAAATAAAAATGCAAGAGCATAACACATAAAACAAGTATACACAAAGATTTCCCACTGGATCCCAAAACCGGGACTACTAGCTTGATTTTTCATTATGTTCCTTTCAATGTTACAATACATATTTATACATGTCGAAGCATCCAATACCATGGACCGAAAACCATCGCACCCAAAACCATGGACCGAAAACCATCGCGTCCAAAAAACATGTGTGAAAATCATGCACAAAACCATAGGTGGGTCCGCCCAACCTAACATAGGGTCCAAAACCAAAATTTTCCGGGGCGCTGCCCCGGACCCCATAAAGTGGGGTTACGGGTACCCCTCAAACCCCCAGTTAACTATGTGGAAAGAATATAACACAACCCAACAATCTCCCACTTGTTGTTTTCTTTCCACAGGGGGCCACAGGAGAGCTTAGTCATTTTTCCAGCCCTGAAACACCCATTGTTTCTCTACACCAAGAGAACTTCTCAGAGCTCACAGATTTTGTCAATGCATCTGCAGTATTCTTCAAAGTGTCCACCTTTACCAGCAACACCTTTTTGTCTTCTATCATATCCCTCACAAAGTGATACTGAACATCAATGTGCTTTGGCTTTGAATGATAAGCAGGGTTCTTTGCCAAGAAAATTGCACTTTGGTTGTCACAGTCTATCCTTATAGCTGCCTGTACTAACCCCATACTTGAACACAATATCTGCAACCAAACTGCTTCCTTGCTTGCATGAGTGGCTGCCATGTATTCTGCCTCTGTAGTTGATAGTGCCACTACAGATTGTTTCTTACTCATCCAACTGACTGCACCTCCAAATAGGTTAAACACATACCCACTTGTAGATCTTCTCTGATCAGATCTCCAGCCCAGTCTGCATCAACAAAGCCATGAATATCCAACACTCTGTCCAATCCTGGTCTTCCTTGGTAGCACAAACCATAATCACTAGTGCCACGCCAATACCTGAAAACCCGCTTCACTGCTGTCCAGTGCTCCTTCCCTGGTTTTGACATAAACCTGCTC
>APFE031518358.1:175400-200192 GCA_000404065.3 Pinus taeda | reverse complement strand
TTCCAAATATAATATTTTAAAATACCCATGTAATTAGGTAAATATATTATATATATAGGTTCAAAATTTATTTATCTAAATTTTTTTTAGGTAATTAGGAGGGGGTAAAAATAAACTAATTCCAGTTTAAAATAGAATAAAAATATATTCAATCTTCTATAATATACAAATTATTTAAAATAAACTATTTTAAAAACTAAAACTATATTAGAAATAATAACTAGATTGTTATAATGGTTAGAAATAATCTCATTAATTGTTTATTAACCACTATTTATATATTATGGTTATAATATTAAGATCAATAGTAAAAAATATTAGAGTCTAGCTTAAAATGATATTTTAATTAGACTAGATTTATTACTTGTATATAATGTTATAATAGGATAACATTAATAGTATAATATTTATAGAAATTAAATATATATAAATATATATAATTGAAATCAAGAAATAAGAAATAATTTATTAAATTACTTCTTGAATATTAATATTCCAAAAAATAATTGTAATAAGGCTCAAATTAAATTAATAAAGATCATATTAATGAATAATACCAAGTAATTAAGATAATAGAAGGGAACAAATTATACTAATACAATATAATATTAGGAAGCTAAGATTCCGAGATGAGAATATAAATAAAGATTAAAAGCTAACTATATAATAAAATAATAAAAATTATAATAACTCAAGGGGTAAAAGGACCAACCCCAGAATCAACCCCGAGACCTTATAAATGAGGGATAGAGGAGGCTAGGAAGACAGGGCTAGGACCCAGCAACTGCTAATCTTCCAGCGATCATCCCTATTAAGATTCTTCGGCCTTTTCTCAATCTCCAGGGCCTCTCTAAATTTGCGATGGTGAAACTGCGCAACTTTAGCAATGACTTGAGCCTCTTCAATATAGACATGATGCTTAGTCTTTTCGGCATGTTCAGCCAGGGCTGAGGACTTGGCCCTCCCATGCCTTAAGTCAGCCGAATGCTCGCTCATCCTTTGCTTGATAGAGCGACCTATCTCACCAATATATGGTGTCCCACAGGAACAAGGAATGACTCCACAGTTAATCATATATGATATCTAATATAATTCATTTCAAACCAATATAATCAAAGCAATGAATCCCAAAAATGATATCTAATATAATTCATTGTTAAAAAATTATAATCACTTCGATTTACCATTCCGTTTTACTACGTTTCTTTGTTAAGGGAAAATGGGAATTCTTTCCAAGGACCCTTGATGTTATAACTATTCTATTCACTCTTAGTTGCAAAGAGAAACCATGGCCACTACTTGATTATTTTGACAAGGATGAATGATTAATTTTTTCATGAAGATGATCTAGTACATCCTATTATGATTATGCTATATTGTTTTAGGAGGATTATGGTAGATTGTTTTAGGAGGATGACTGATTAATTATTTTCTAAAGACAAAGTTTTGGTGCATCCTCTGATGATTTCTACAAAGTATTATAACAGACTGTTAAACACATACATGGCGGAGGCAATATGAAAGATAAACATTGAATTTCTTTTCTTATTCACAATGATACATATTTATAATACATAGGAGTGACCCTTGGTTTCATATTCCAACTGGTCCCTTGGACTCCCTTTGGTTGTTCAGCTTCCACACGAACCCTTAGAGGATTAGGTTTCCAACATTCCCCCCCTTAATCCGAAGGGGTATGTATGAGTCCAAGAAGAGAGTTGTAATACAATATGTGAAAAAATGCATGGCAGCACTAAGTTGAATGTGCTCTCTAAAATGTTGGTATCAAGGGAGGTGGTTTAAGGATGACCACCAACACTGGAATGCTTAGTGTAGTTCCCAGAACTCTTCCAGGTCTGGCAAGAAGCTGAGGTCTTCTGCTAGAGGAAGTGCTCCTGATGTTTTGAAGAGGGAAAACTTCAACCATGAAAGGGAGGTCTCACCCCGCATAAAAGGGATAACCTCAACCTAAAAAGGGAGGTCTCAACCTGTGATGGTTTAAGGATTACCACCAACCCTAGAATGCTTAATGCAATTCCTAGAACTCTTCCAAAATTGGCAAGAAGCTGAAGTCTTCTTCTAGAGGAAGTGCCCCCAATTCTTTGAAGAGGCATCACCAACTGAAGGCATGCTCAGGGGCATCTTTGTCTCTTGCTACAGCTCTAAATCTAGTATGGAAAGTTGTGTCTTAGACTCGCTTGATGTGACTTTGAAGCTTGTAGATGACCATCACTTCCCCCCCGTTAGATACAAGGTCAGTTGATGGAGAAAACCCAACTACAAGACTGTTCAATACTCTAGAACAAGTTCGGATATATGACTGAAATATCTTCTTGGTTGTTGATGCCACGGGGGCTTCACTGGGGGAGCAATACCATACCACGTGCATTCATATTGGGGGATGTATATTGAAGAAAAAATGAATTTATATATTGAACATATAATAGGGGGTAAAGGGTTTTTATATTGGTAGGTATAAAAAATGGAACTCAAAGTTAATGAAAAAATATAAAGGGGTAGAAAAAATTTTAATGAAAAAACGAATACCTACGATATCTCGTGAAAGTAGGGGTATTTTAAATTGGGAAGGTGTATTGGGTTTGTAATGGAAGGGGGTTAGATAATGTGATTTTTAGATCTATTTTCCATATGTATTTAAATTAAGGGTATTTTTTAGTATGCCATGCATGCATGTGATATGTCAAAGGTTCATGTGAGGAGGCGTGCGGGATGGTCCAACTTCTTCCGCTTGGATTGGAATGCGCCACTGGGCTTTCACTCTCACTGAGCGTCTACGCTTCGCTGATTCTAGGGGTGCAGCGGAGTTCTCTCCTTTTAATATTTTCTTTGGGCCTGGGGTTCTTGGCCCTTGCTGCTCTATTTCCTCATTTTCCGGGGGTGGAGCAAAGGTAGGATTTATGATACTATCCCATGTTAATTGTTGTTGTGCCAATCTATTTGTGATGATTAACTTAATTAATCCATGATGGTTGACTACACTATGTGGGTCCTTGGCTGTCATTACCTGTCGGGCAACATCATGTAACAGGGAATTTAAATAAAATGGTAAATTAATTGAAATTCTTTGCTTTAAAATGGCTATGAGTTTCAGTTGTCGAGGCTTTACCACATCATGTTGGCTGTCGTAAGTGATATATCTTTAGATGATGACCGTTAGCTCTTGCCATGGTTGCTGCAACACTAAAGGATGAATTCCTTTCCCCATTTGTACCGACCGCTCGCCTGGGTCCTAGAAGGCTTCCATTGCACTATATAAAAGGACGTGTCTATCTGCCCATTTTGCCCATTCTGCCAGAAGTTGAGTGAATTCGGCCAGGACTTCTTCTGAAACTATCATGCTTATGCGTTTGACCACTATACTACTGTTTTATAGATTTTGTAGAAATTCCAGCATTAGCTCTTCATGAAATCCCTACAATCTGTTTAAGTACTGTAACCAACCAACACATTCAAGGATTTCGCGGGCTTGATCCAACACCATCAGTACTAGAGGCTCACTTCGAATTGCTCTTCTGCCCATAGTTGCTGCAATTAAGTCCGGTTCTTCTAAAGACAACTATGTTTTACCCCTATAATGCAACACAATAGCAATGTATATCATAGTAATTATAAAGGAAATGACTCTACTTGGATAAGAATTATCGTGTTTAGTAAGTCGTCCATCCTGTTAGCCATACTTAACACAAAATCGTATGTTCACGTGCCCTCCATGATGGTTTCCATTCTTCGACCAACCATAATTTTCTGCAATTATTACATATCCCTGCACTTCATGCAAACGTACTCCGGAGATAATCTGAATGATTATCACACATTTATTCATAACTGGAATACGTGCTATCCATACGTAGGCCATCCACCCCTCTGATGAGAGAAGGGCGTCCACGTCCTTTCAGAACACAGAAAACAGGAAAATAACCAATGCGAAATAAATGCCAGCAACCAATCTAAAAAAAACACAGCACACAAATCAATAAAGCATTTAAGTGACATGCATCGTCAGACGTGAACTGGCCAACAATAAAAACAGCAATATCAAGTCATTATGTCAAATATTTTACTGTAAGCGGGATTAATCATTTTTTTCATTCAAGCTTCTGTGATCCATAATGAATTAAGCAAAGTATTTCGGTAGAAATCACATGAGAGAGTTTTTTGGCCGACGCATTTCGAACCAACAAGTGTGGTTCATCATCAGGACTAGATGAAGAGGCAGACCATGGCAAAGGCTTAAATAGAAAGCAATGTAGAGACATAATTTCAAGTAACGTCTATATTTGAACAATAATGTTAAAATTATAATATTAATTAATTAATATATTAAAAACAAATATTATTAAGTAAAGACTATATTAAATGGCTAGTTTTTGAAAAAAATATTTGAATAATGATATTATTTCATTAATTTATTAAAAATATTAGTAGGTAATGGCTATATTAAACGGCTAGTTTTTGAAAAATAATATTTAAATTAATTTATTAAAACCAAATATTACTAGTTCTTGAAAAATAATATTTAAATAATGATAGGTTATTAATTTATTAAAATATTAATATGTAAGGACAATATTAAACGGCTAGTTTTTGAAAAAAATATTTAAATAATGATATTATTTCATTAATTTATTAAAAATATTGATGCCCATTGCCAAGAAGCGATCCATCCAAGATGAATCTTTGTTCTTGCAAGAGGCTTGTTTTTGAAGCATCTGTTTGAAGAATGACTGGTTTTATGACATTTTTTACATGGATGAACATCGAAACAATGATCTTTCATATGGCCAACTCAGTCATAGTGTTGGCATTTCACAATCTGTTGTTGTTGTTGTGGAAGAGGAGTAGAATCTGGAACAATTGAAGGTGAAATGTCATGGATAAATCCAGCACTTTGAAATTGGATTAGCTTGGCGTAGTCTAGAATATGAAAGGACGCCTCCTTATCATATCCAAGACTTGTTCTGTGCTTGTTGTGGACAAGCGCTTCCCAAGGTCTGATGATCAACTTGGGAAGTGCAGACTGAATTTTTGCATCTGCATGTACAACTGCTCCTTCATTGGGTACTAAATCTAAATGAACTTCAACAATATTGACTTGCTGTTGATGGGAGTTTATCTCAATGTTTTGAATAGAATGATGCTTAAAATGTTGTAGCTCTTCTCGTTGTAGCTTTGTCTCAAGCTGCAAAAACTCAATATTCTCCTGTGCATTTTGGAGACAAATTTTAATATTGGAAAGAGAGTTTTTTTTTATCTTAACCATCTCATCAACAATGGAATATATTAAATTATTCAGTAGTTTTAATACATCATTCATTCGATCCATTTCAAACCAATATAATCAAAGCAATGATGTTATCTTCAACTACAAATTGACCTATAAAATGATAAATAGCTACAACTATTAGATGAGTAGCAGGATACCAATATCACCAAGTCACTGTAGAAGATAGTGCAGTATCAATTTCAATGTACTTACTTCTCAAATTATTCAAACTACTCACACTGTGAAAAAGAGAGTCAATCTTCAACTTTCTTTGCAAATGAAATTTGTCGATAGTTCTAGTAGAGCCTGCTTACAAAACATATTTTCATAACATCTGAATACAAATTCAAGATTCACAAATGTAATCAGCTATTATCACTAAATTTACTTCAGTAATTTCAGGTGTTTAATGGGGTCTCACCCCCCGAAATCCGAGCAGCGTAATGATGATTATGAGCGAAAGTAGCCATAATAACACCTCCCAGGCCATGAATAACCCAATCAAGGGAACTTCAAATATTTGGCCACACTGATGTTAAGAAGGCAGTTACTTGCCTCCTCTTTGGTGGATTGAGGAAGAGACTGCCTGATGGAGTTCGATTAAGAGGAGATATCAATGTGCTATTACATGGTGATCCATCCATTGCGAAATCACAGTTCCATAAATTTGTTGAGAATACAACCCCGGTTGTTGTTTACACTTCTGGAAAAGGTTCATCTAATGCTGGTCTAACAGCTTCATGCCAGAAATATCGAAATGAAATTGGATCTTCACTACACTATGTCTAACCTTGGAAGCATCATTAAGGCCCCTTTAAAATACCATCACATACGACAATGCCTTTACATAACACTCTAATGGAAGAAAACTAAAAGAAGTGAGAACAAATGAAAAGAATTACTTTCATTGTTCCATTTACGTTTTTCAAGCTAAATCCCCAATCATAAATATTACTCATCTTGTGATGGTACAAAGGTTGTTTCTAACAAAAACAACATATTACCAAAGACATGGCTTTGTTATAATTGTAATAAAAATTATGCTCTAAGTTTTTTGTTTTTTATGTTTTCTTGTTTTTTTTTTTTTTTTTTGTCAAGGAAATATTTGGGCAGATTCACCCAAATGGATCATATCCTATCGGCTTATTATAGCCTAACTCCAAGGACATCGAGGAGAATTGACCTCGTGACTTCCTATTATGGAGGTTCTTTAGCAATGAGAACTCGACCAATTGAGCTAACGCTTAGGTCTAAATATGCTCTTAGTTATAGGTGTATAGAATAAAAGTTGTCCTAACCTAATATGACCACACAGGGCTTGACTAAAGACATAAAAACCAAAGAGACTTTTTAATCAAAGTTTCTTGATCAATATGTATATTTATTCATAAGTCCTTTATTGAGTCAAGCACCTTAGTTATGTTTTTGAATTCAAGATAATGAACATTGGGCACATTGGGAACATGGGATTAATTTCTCACTCAAGGTAATGGTAAGGGTTTGGAATTTTACTATTGCATGTGGGTTTTGGTCTAATGGAAAACTGCAATATGCATCTACACCCTTCAATTTGTACCATCAAGGATTTTCATACTTTGTATTTTGAGTTAGGATTCTGTATAAAGTACCACCTTCAAGGAGAATTAAAGGATCACTATTAGTGCATCTTTTACACATTTGGGTTGAGATTGTCCTTTAACATGGCATAATTATCTAAAAAGTTCATCTATATGTTATAATAATGTGGCAATTTTATTTATTAACCACTTTATTCGACATACAATGCCATAGCAAGTTAATGGTGAATTTAGTAATATTTAATGCTAACGTCCTTGTTAAGCAAGAGATTAAAGTACTTGATCATTGATTGTATCAAAACTTTTAAAACAAAAGATAGTGAGTAGAAGAAGGTACCCCTATTATGGAGATACTATCAACACTCTTGGATAAGAGGACTATGATTTTGAAGAGTTTGTGGCCTAGAGATGGCATTCAATATTCACACAAGAGAGGAAGATTTTTAATAGGGTTTGGTTTCTAGAATAGAAAAAGTAGGTTTTATGCCTGAAAACAATGTAAACTATTAAACGGGAACAGTACCGAGTACCTGTTTTTTTGAGATAGCAAAAAATCATTTGATTTTGAAAAGTGTTGATTTAGAACACACCCTTTTCTAAGCATAATTTTTGCACTTTAAATTTTCTTATGTATCAATTATGAATATAATTTTTAAAATGTTAGTAATTTTGATGCTCATTTTGAAAAGTGTTGATGCAACATCAACCATTTTTTTTAGAAGACTTATTTTTGACACTTTAAATTTTCTAATGTAATAAGTGTGGATAATTATTTTTTAAATTTAATAATTTTTGAAGTAGTCTTCTTCTTCTTCTTCTTCCCTGAGATTTATTTTTAAGAATTTTTTAGGTTTGTGGTTTTGTTTTTCTTTTCATTTTTTTTGCAATGATACCTTCATTTTCTGTATAGTATATTTTAAAGTTACGATTTTCTATATATTTATCTATCGCTAATTAATATTTCAATGCACATCAAATAATTGTCATTGAAAAAGCAATAACTTTTAACATTCGACATAAAAATACACATTTTGAATATAGATATAACAAAAAAAACATGTTTTGAGATATTTTTGCTAAAAATGACACGCCAAATAAACAATTTTATGAGAAAAGTTTAACAAAAAAAAGTTAAAAAAAATAGCAATTTTATGAATTTACGTAAAAAAATAATAATAATCACAAATTTTTCCAAAAAATGTTGATTGACATAAAAATTAAAGTGAAAATCACATACTACAAATATCAAACATATAACAACAATAATTGAATACTTATTCTTCTCATGAAATCTCAAAGTCAAAACATTACAACTATTGAATAGTTTCAAAAAATGAGCTTGATTTGAAAGAATAACTTAATTTTAATCAATAATATCATATAATCCATGTTCAGCATCTTCTAGAGTTTCATTGTTGCCTTCTCCATAATATTTTGTGCTTCAGTTTGGTCATTTTTCTCTTCTGCTGGATCTTTAATGTCTGCAAATATCCCAAAGTATCTTCTAATGGATCTATGATGGCTGTAAATATTTTGATGGATCTTTTATGTCCAAAAATATTGTTGGCCCATGCCTAGGTCCACAGCCCAGGGGCACTGCACACCCAGGGCCGATTACGGGAATCGACTCTCGGCGCCCAAGGTCGCGGGTCTGGGCGGGGACGCCTCACCCACCCTCACCCAAGAACACATCCCAAGGGGCTGGGCACTTCAAGTCAATTATTGTAATCACCCTTGGGCCACGTGCATGGGTAGGGGCATTTCGCCCACCCCTGCCCATGCCCACAGCCTAGGTGCCCCAAACGCCGAGGGGCGATTCATGGAATCGACCCTTGGTGATTCCTGAAATCAAACCTTAGCGATTCCTGGAAACGACTCTGGCCTTGTGCTCACAAGGGAAAAACTTGGTATTGACTCTAGGAGATTCCCATAATCGACTATGGCTGATTCTCATAATAAAATCTAGGCGATTCTCACAATCGACACTGGGAGATTCCCATAATCAACACTAAGAGATTCCCAAAATCGCCCCTGGACGATTCCTAGAATTGATCCTGGGAAATTCCGAGAATCGACCATAGTTCTAGGTGCCCAAGGGTGATTCCCAGAGTTGACCCTGACCCTAAGCTTGGAATCAACCCTAGGCACTTCTGCGAATTGACCCTGGGCACTTCTCGGAATTGACCCTAGGCGATTCTCGGAATCGACCCTTGGCGATTCCCGAAATTGACCCTGGCCCTGGACACCTGATGCAGGAGCATCCAACACCCTTAATTAATAGAGAAATCCAAAGCAGAGCGAAGAGGAGGACGTGGACCAGGGAGAAAAACAGGGACAAATCTATTTTAAAACGAAGAAAAATATGGAATGGATAAACTCTTGAGGAGACTTATTAATTGTAATCTACCATGCATGAATTATGGAGTGGTTTGTTAGAGGAGATCAAGGAGAGGATTAATCTGATCCTTCATAGTGATCCAATCCAATATTCTGGTAATGATGAATCAATATTTCTTATATATATATAGATGAACCTACGCATTCAATAGGAGGGGACAATGATTGTTAAAGACTTGTGAAAACAGAGATAAGTATAATGTAGCCGAAGGAGAGCTTGTTCTAAGGTTGAAATGCCTTAGCTTGTATTCAATACTGTGTTAATGAATAAATGTGTGTTTAAGTGTGCACCTGTGTGTTATGAAAGCCTTTTCGTGTTATTTGTATATATATATATATATGAGAATGATTTCGTTCCCATTTGTATGCATGTTGAACATCCATCAATCACTGTTGGATCAATGGTGACCCAAAGATATTAATGGAACTTATGCGTGCTTGACGGACTATGGTAGAACTGCGTTTAACTCAAAAATCCATCAAAGGCGAAGAAGATTAAGTAAAGGAGGAAGAAAGCAAGAATACACAAGAGCCGTTGGATCTTCCAGATCAACGGTCCAGATCTTTTGTCACATCAGCGGCAGAACCTTTATCGCATCGGCGAAACTCTTTATGAGTTATTGGAATTGGGCGAAGTTCAATTGCGAACGCGGTGTTGTGATTAAGCGACATCCATCAAATCTAGCATCAGATTGATGGCCCAGAAGAAATCGGTAATCGCATTTCATGAGGTCAAAGGCTGGTGGCAATGGGACACCGATAAGGCGATGGGCCGGTAATGCAATATCGCCAATAAGCTGATCGGCGATCGGCGATTGGGACAGGCAGAGATCGGAGCAGCACAGTGGAAAGCGATTAGAGCAGACCACCAATAGAGATAGAGGCGGGTTTATAAATTTTGATATCTGGTTGTGCGCCAGAGCAGGTCTTTCCCCATTATTCCTTTGTAATTTGATTAATGTATGGCCGCGGGTTTTAAGACTTAAAAGCATACTTTAAGCTCCCAATAGTGTAAAACAACTCCGATAGTTGAATGGTCCATGAATTTAAAAGGCTTAGGCTGAATGAAGGCTTCCAATAGACTTGTGGGCTCATAACCCAAAGGTCCAGGATTGATTTTTTTTTAGGAAAAGGGATTTTGGCTTAAACCCCAATTTCTCTTTTCATCATTTGGTATCAGAGCAAGGGAAGTTTTCCTACGAGGAGAAGGAAGAAGGAGTGCAAGTAGAGGAGAAGGAGGTACAGTTGATAGGGCTGGAGATTTATGGTCTTACTGTCACATAGAGAACGACAACAGAAGGTGAGAAGATTGCAACAAACCTAGAGCATGGAGTGCTCAATTAGTTCTAGAGAAAAGAACCAAAGGGATGCGAAAAGACTAAGTGAGGAGAGCTTGGTGAGGTATCATGTAGCAGAAGGAGACTGTTACTGCAGAGGTTGGTTGTAGCTCACAAAGATCATAAAAGCAGTTCCACTGAAGAAGTGAAGTGGGTAGAATTGCTAAGGACAAGGAGAAGCATATGACTAGGAGGTCATAAATTTTTTGTGCCTTGGGAGTCTGATGCAGGAGCATCCAACACCCTTAATTAATGGAGAAATCCAAAGTAGAGCGAAGAGGAGGACGTGGACTAGGGAGCAAAACAGGGACAAATCTATTTTAAAATGGAGAAAAAGATGGAATGGATAAAGTCTCAAGGAGACTTATTAATTGTAATCTACCATGCATGCATTATGGAGTGGTTTGTTATAGGAGATCAAGGAGAGGATTGATCGGATCCTTCATAGTGATCCGATCTAATATTTCTGTAACGATAAATCAATATTTCTTTGATATATATATACATATATATATAGACGAACCTGCGTGTTCAATAGGAGGGGAGAGTGATTGTTAAATACCTTTGAAAATAGACATAAATATAATGTAGTCGAAGGGGAGCTTGTTCTAAGGCTGAAATGCCTTAGCTTGTATTCAATACTATGTTAATGAATAGATGCATGTTTAAGTGTGCGCCTGTGTGTTATGAAAGCCTTCATGTTATATATATTATATATATTATATATATATATATATATAATATATATAATATATATATATGAGAATGATTTCATTCCCGTTTGTATGCATGTTGATCGTCCATCAATCATTGTTGGATCGATGGCGACCCAAATATATTAATGGAACTTATGCATGCTTGACGGACTATGGCAGAACTGCGTTTAACGCAAAAATCCATCGAAGGTGAAGAAGATTAAGTTAAGGAGGAAGCAGGCAAGAATACACAGGAGCCGTTGGATCTTCCAAATCAAGAGTCCATATCCTTTGTCGCATCGGCGATAGAAATTTTATCACATCGGCAGAACTCTTTGTGAGTTATCGGAACCGGGCAAAGTTCAATTGTGAATGCGGCGTTGTGATTAAGCGACAGCCGTCGGATCTGGCATTAGATCGACAGCCCAGAAGAAATTGGTAATCGCATTTCGGGAGGTCAAAGGCTGGTGGCAATGGGATGCTGATAAGGCGATGGGTCAATAATGCGATATCATCAATAAGCCGATCGAAGATCAGTGATTAGGACAGGCAGAGATCGGAGCGGTGCAGTGGAAAGCAATAAGAGAAAACTGCCGATAGAGATAGAGGCAGGTTTATAAATTTTGATATCCGGTTATGTGTGCCGGAGCGGGTCTTTCCCCGTTATTCCTTTGTAATTTGATTAATGTATGGCCGCGGGTTTTAAGACTTAAAAGCATACTTTAAAGCTCCCAATAGTGTAAAACAACTCTGACAGTTGAATGGTCCTTGACTTTAAAAGGCTTAGGCCGAATGAAGCCTTTCAATAGACTTGTGGGCTCATAACCCACAGGTCCAGGATCGATTTTTTTTTAGGAAAAGGGATTTTGGATTAAACCCCAATTTCTCTTTTCATCAATGCCCAAGGGAAATTCCCCAAATAGACCCTAGGTGATACCTAAAATCAATCATAGGCAATTCCTAGAATCGACCCTAGGTGATTACTAGAACCGACCCTGGGTGATTTCTAGAACTAACCCTGGGAGGTTGTCGGAGCTGACCTAGAGCGACTCCTAGAACCAACCCTGGGAGATTCTCGGAACTGACCTTTGGCAATTCCTAGAATCATCCCTAGATGATTCCCATAATCGATACCTTAGGCAATGCTCAGAATCGATACCTTGGCTGATGTTAGGTTCCTATACCAATAGGAGTCATAATTTTGAATGTCTGATATCAAACCTGTAATATGTACATACCTTTGCTTTCTCCAAATGTTTTCCATATTCAAAAAATTAAAAAATGTAAAGAGGGTATGTCCTAAAAGAATAATCAATGGAAAAAAAGAATAAAAAGGTCAAAAAGGATGAAAAATATGAACCCCAAGAAAAGAAAAAGGCCATGAAAGTGTGCAAGTCAAAATGCCACTACTATTTACTTTTTATGCATAATAAATGATTGTGTGCAGTTTTTAACCTTTGCCACAATCCATGATAGTCAAAATGTTTGAACTTGGCTATTTCATGTTTCAATTTCACGTCTATAGATAGAGAATAAATATTTGACCAAACTATTTAATCTTGGTAGATAATTAGATAGGTAGAGTGAATAAAAGGAGCTCAACCGTTTAATCTGAGCCCTTGGATGTAATAAGGTTAGATTTAGTTAGTTTACTACTATAAAGAGAAAGAAAAATGTTTGATAAGGGTTTGCTAGCTCAAATGCACCCTAATAAAGAGAAGCAAAAATGGTAGGATGAGTGGATGGGTAAGTGGAAGAAAGGTTGCATAAGTATGATGATTGATTAGACAAAAGCACATTTATCATCTTTCAACATGTATTTCAAATGTGAATGGGTAATCAAGCATGCAATGGATATCAAAGTCAATTACTTAATCTCCCTCATTCATTTCAGCTTTACTTAACTAATTTCCCACAATAAAGTTCAAAGTGCTTAAAAAACCCTAAGTCAATGAGGCTCAGAGCATTTCTCTGACTTTTGGACGGACCGGACCCTTGGCTCAATGACTTATAGGCAACAAGTACTAAAACCCCTTCATAAACATTCATTCCCCCCTTCAGTTCATTCATTTTCCCTAATAATACTAAGGTTAAATTACTTTTACCTAGGAAAAGTATTCATTCCCCCACATAAATCATTTTCATATCAAAACCCACAAAACACTATATCCTAAGTTTTTATGTTATTACCAGAAAAGCATTAAAACATGAAATATCATATACTTAGGGTATTGTGCCCCTTTCCGCTCACTTTACTAATTACTAATTTATTTATTAAATCCCAAATAAAACCTCGTTTCCTATATATACTTAACTCCCACAATATTAATTAACCCTACCCTAGTTTAATTATATAAACTATGATTTTATACCCAAACCCATTAACTAATCGATCCACGATTAAGTTAATAAAAAGCCCAATTAAACCCTCTACTAATGACCCCGATGCCTTAACCCTACCTTAATCCCTCATTAACTAAAAACTGCCGCACTTAATTACCCGTCGGGCCCCCCACTACCCTTCGTGCAACTCTACTACCCGATCACCACACGATCACTCCCCTCCACATCTAACGACCCTTATCCATTTTGGGCGGGTCCTGACATCTGAACATTACCCACCCGAAAAGAGTTGTTTTCCGCTGGTCCCCCGAGGCTACGTGTCGCTCAATGAATGGAATCGGGTGACCTCCCCCCAATACCACTGAGCACCCAAAAGTGGTGCGATGGAAACCACTTACCGCCTACCCGCTACGCGCCAAAAAATCCATTGTTCAGCCTGCTACGCGACAAACAACCATTGTTCACCCGTACCCACTGTTATCACAAAACCTAACCCTGACAAGCTGCTAATCAGGTAGACCTTGAGTAACTGTTTCAAACCAACTTTTGGCTGAGGCTTAGCCTCCTCAACTTAAGAGGGCTCTCTCACTAAGTTAAAGAGTTTGATAATGGATTAGATGGCTAACTCTATGAAACAAATGAATCAGTGTAAATGGTTGAAATACAGTCAATAAACAGCCATTAGGCTTATGGAGTCAGAAAATGCTTAGTATGAAAACAACATTAGCTGAACATGGAAGTCAGGGCATCAAAAGTTCAATATATCATTAAACACATAGAATCATGTAGGAAACACAGTCTACAAATGCATGAAGGAAGTTAGAGCATAGCCAATGAGTTCTAAGTATCATACATTCATACTACTGCAAATTAGGAAGTGAATACAAACATAAAACAAGCCACCATTGAACTCTTTCTGAATCCTGAGAAGTAAAGCCAAATTCTGTATTCATAAAAACATAATCTTCTACAATGACACAATATGAGTGTTTTTCTCTGAAAATTTCTAACCCTTGGTGCATTACAATGCTTCCCATATATAGAGTTTCTTTACAAGCTTGAATTCCTTCCTCAACCAAGAGGGGAATTCGAATTTCTCTAGACCTGACACCTATTGAACTTTAAACAAACTATTAATTACAATTGATTGTAAACTAACAGTTTGAGAGACCTAATTTGACTAGGAGTGTAACTCCTTATCTATGCTGGTAACAACCTTAGCTATGAAAAAAAACTCGTTCTTTGACCTATGTCCCTCTTCATATTTGGCTTGAGTGATGACTTTAAGCTTCATGCTGGCATTTGATTACTTGTCCTTTATCTGTCCTTGGATACTAGGAAAACTACCCCTGTTTTTCTGCTTTGGTCTCCAAAGTGGTTCCTCAAATTCTGCTAACCATCTTATCCTTTTAATGATATGTGATGCCTTGAATTAGACCAAGGTCCTGCTCAGATACTCGTGCTAAGACAAAACCCCTTAGATGTTGGTTGAAGCATGACAACTGTCTGAGCTATGAAATGACTGCTGTTTTCACAGTGCAAAGTTTTGGAGATATTAAATGTCTCTCATTCTTTGAATTTTCCTTTGCTTAGCATTCAAAACTTCTGAGGTGGCCCTTTTGTGTCTTCTACAACAACATTCTTTCATAATGGTTCCCCCCTTTCATTTCAAAATTGATTCAAAAAGCAAGACTGGCAGCTTCAACAGTTTTGTAGCATGCTACGAAACTATTGTGTGAATAAAAAAAAACAGTTTCGTAGCGTGCTCCAATACTAGTTCACCTTGTCCACCATTCTGGAGTTGCTCACCAAGCAAGTTTGTTTGTAGCGGTTCGCTTCTCGTTTAGGGTTTATGGTGTGGTTTCTTTACTGTGCCTGACATTGTTGTTTGTAGTGGTTTGTTTCTCATTTAGGGTATAGGGTGTGGTTGCTTTGCCTGCTTCAAGGGGGGTTTAACACTGTCATTGTTTTTGTTCATTCTGCACCATTGAGGGTTTACAAATACCTTTGTCATTGTTTCATCCTCACGGCGTATTGTTTGGGAAGGATCCAGTGGGAGATTCTAACAAGTTTAGTGGTCAACATGTAGGTTTCGAAGTCCATGAAGGTAAACCTAGAAATTCATGGGTTTTATTTCGAATTTGTTGTAATTTTTTTGTAGCTTTTTTCCCAAATGCTAATTTTTTCGTGTGTTTTCAAGTTTGTGTTGCAGGGAATTTGTGTGGTTGTTGCAGAAGAGGCATGGATAGGCTTGGGGGATGTTTGGACATGGTGGTGGCTTCTGTGGCTCTCCAGTAGGATTCTAAATCCTACCAGCCACTATGTTTTTCAACACCTAATTTTTCTGTTGGGATTTTGGAATTTAGCTCTTTTTGTGCTGTTGTATTTTTCAACACTTGAATTTGCTGGGAAATTAGCTCTTGTTGCATGGTTTCTACATTTTCTTCCTTTGTTATGATTTATTCTTGCTCTCTTATGATTTCTTCTTGCTTGTAGTGTTGTTTATATAGTGTTTCTTATATAGTGTTGCTTGTAGTGTTGTTTATAGTGTTGAAAATGCTTTGTTACTTACCTCCTCTTCTGAGAACCATTTCCTACACTTTCTTCCTTTGTTACAATTTGTCCTTGCTTATAGATCTTCCTCTGTTATAATTTTTTCTTGCTTGCCTCTACTTCAGAGAAGCATTTTGTGCTCTAGGTTTTTGAATGTTATCCAACCAACAATTTTGTTAGAAATACTTTTAGTTTGGGTTGGAGCGAACGCTAATTAACTACACATATTTTCATCAATGGTGCTACATAAAATGACAGTGCTTGCATCCCTCAGGTGCGGAAACAAATCCTAAACACTATCTGATTCCAAGATTTATCAATTCTTTTTGTTTTAAACCATAAAATGGTGCTTTCGATATTTAAAAGTGTGGTGGCTTCCACATTGGAATATGCAAGATGAGAACAAAAAATAACTGGGAATTTCTTCTGAGAATCATTTCCTGCACTGATTTTTCATATAAGAGATCATTTTCATAAAATGTTATCCAGCCAAAAATTTTGTTAAAAGTACTTTAGTCTTTTATTCCTCTTTCTTTAAGACATATGTAGTACCTTAAAAATATTTTCCTTCTCCATTGTGAGGTTGGATATAATTATGCTTTTTTATGAAATTCCTGATTGAAATGTGGTTTCAAAAACATATGCAGTAGCCAATAGAAGGATGTTGTGCTTTCAGTTATGCTCACCATAGTAGAATAGATGAAACTCATCAAACTTTTGATGAAATACCTTAGTGAAATATGATCTCGGTATCATATGCAGTGGCCAGTAGAAGGACTACACTTTATCTATTGTTTGGAATAGAGTTTGTGATAATATGCAAATATTTCACATTCAAAATTCTTAGACATATACTTTAAATGCAATGACTACATTAATATGTGAGATTCATTTCTGATTCCTTCTTGTATAACAAAAGGAAATAATGTGCTTATTAAGTAAGGATCCGTAAACACACTAATACAACTTCCAATTAATAACTTCAGACATGTGTTTTTAGTGAAGGATTACTAACTTCAGCCATGTGTTTTTAGTCAAGGCCATTATCTAGCTATTGCATGATATTCTCCATTCAAGAAAATATCAAACATGAATGTACAATTAAAAGATGTAATTTCTTTACCTATTTGTTCCTCTCTTACGGTTTATGCTTACTTATATGTTTCTTGTAGTGTTGCTTGTAAGGTTGAAAACGCTCTATTTCTTGCCTTTGCTTCTGAGAAGCATTTCCTGCACTTTCTTCCTCTATTACTATTTCTGCTTGCTTTCCTCTACTTCTGAGAAGTATTTCCTGCACTAGGTTTTTCATAGAAGAAATATTTTTCATAAAATCTGATCCAACCAAAAAAATTTTTGGCAATACTTTAGTGTTTTATTCCTTTTAATTTAAGGCATTTGTAGTACCTTAAAAAAAAATCCTTCTATTTTGTGAGGATGGATATTATTATGTTTTTTTATGAAATGCTTGATTGAAATGTGGTTTTAGTAACGTATGCAATAGCTAGTAGAAGGGGGTTATGCTTTTTGGTTATGCTCACCATGGTAGAATAGATTAAAATCATCAAACTTTTGATGAAATTCCTTAGTGAAATGTGGTCTTGGTAACATATGCAGTCCCCAGTAGAAGGACTGCAATTTATGTATTGTTTGAAATAAAGTCTGCGATAATGTGCAGAGATTTCAGATTCAAACTTCTTAGGCAGATACTTTAAATGAAGTGACTGCATTCATTTGTGAGATTCATTTTTTGATTCCTTCTTGTATAAAAAAAGGAAAGAATGTGCTTATTAAGGATCCACAAACACACTAATACAACTTCCAATTAATAACTCTAGGCACGTGTTTTTAGTCAAGGACATTATCTAGCGATTGCATGATGTTCCCCATTCAAGATAATATCAAACATGAATGTACATTTAAAATATGTAATTTCCTTACCTATTTGTTCCTCCTTTTGTGATTTATTATTTCTTGTAGTGTTTCTTATATAGTGTTGCTTGTAGGGTTGAAAATTTTCTATTTCTTGACTATGCTTCAGAGAAGCATTTCCTGCACTTTCTTCCTTTGTTACTATTTTTGCTTGCCTCCTCTTCAGTCATAAATGTAAGATGCCCTCTACTTTTTGTATGAGTAAACCCATTTACCCAATAATGTATTGATGAGGGAGGAATACCATGTTTTTTTGCAGATGCATGAACTGAATATCCATTAAAATCTATGTCGCCAATTTTAACTAACATTTCTTCTTTTTTCCATACTCTTGTAGCACTGATCTTTTTAATTGAACTTGCCCCTCGGACTATTGTTGACGGTGGCTTTGTGGATCATGATGTGACAACATTAGCTTTAGTCACATGGTCATCCTCAACAACATTCCTTGGAGCATTGTTGACATTCACATCACCTATCATGTCCTCATCTGACGAAGGGCATCACAGCTAGGCACCCCTTGTCACTCTCCTACCACTTCTCCTTGTACAAGCAACATAACTAACTCTTTCCATAGATGCAACTACCTACAGAATTATTGTATGAATTTAGTTAAGAATATTTGAAAATTGCTTTCATACAAGCCAAAATATTTCTTCTTTATTACAAACAATTATCAACATGTATGTTAGTATCCTTGAAAAATAAAATCTACTGAATGAATTTGTTGCATGTCTTCAAAATTATTAGTGATTGTTGTTTTGATAACTTGTTTTTACACTTAAAATACCATGATTGTATTTGTACTTGGAAAACTGCTGTCGATTTCCACCTTATTCTAGTATTATTAGAATACCCCTCTACTAATTATTGATTGGAATGCTTCATAAACATTTGCATTGCTTGTTTTCTTTGGCACTATCCTGGTTCCTTTTCTGGTGAAGATGTTGATCTAGTAGTTACTATTGTTTGAATTAATTTGTTTAGCCTCATGTTTGTCATTATTGCTATTCATAATGACCCCAAACATCCTAGGTTTGGATTGGGAAGACATGGTAACTTTGCAAGTTGTTTGGCTAATGAGGGTAACCTTAGCTGTGTTCTTAGACCTAGTTGTAAAGTGCATTGGCTTACTTTTGTTTCAATTAAATTTAATCCTTAAATCTTGAAAATTGTAAAGTCTCCATTTAAAGTCTGACACTTTTGGAGACACTCATAGACATCCTAGGAATTTCAACTAAACAAAGTGATCTTTCTAGTTAAGATGTTGATCTGGTTTAATTCTTTAATATAAATTGTTATTTGAGTTAAATTGTTTAGCCTCATGTTTGTTAATATTGTTTATTTTCATTAGGTCTCTAAGTACCAAGATCTGAACAATATTTATATTTTTTCTTCGACACAAGAACTCTATATTCGACAATGCAAGTGCATCCACAAAAATGTTAACCTGAATACATATATGAATTACATCATAAGATATATACGAAATCCTTTTTGACACTTTGATTCAAATGGGATCCTTTTCATAACTTATTTTTATCCTCCATTACCTTTTTCTTGTAGTTAGTTTATTTTTAGGTTGCATGAAATATGATTCAATGCTCCACCATTTTCATTCCTTTTGATATCATTATCATGTCTGCCTCTACTCACATATTTGCATGCTCTTAGTATTGAATTTTCCCGAAAGATAATTTGGGTTTCTACATTCTTTTCATCTGAGCAAACCCATCTATTTATTTTTCACTGTAGTGCTTCATAAACTTCCGCATTCCTTGTTTTCCTAGGTTTCCACCTTCTTTTGGTACTATAAGAAGACCCCTCTACTTATTGTTGACTATAATGCTTCATAAACTTCTGCATTGCTTGTTTTCTTTGGCGCCATCATTTAATTCTCATTTGGGTTCTTTGGCAACTTAGAGACCTAATGTCAATATTGTTGTTATTCCTATAGATAACACTCTTCAAACATGAAGGAATCTCTAGGAGGAATTTCAACTATAAAAAGTGACACTTCATTCCTTTTCTGGTTAAGATGTTGATATGATAATTACTATTGTTTGAATTAATTCATTTAGCCTCATGTTTGTCATTATTCTTATTCATAGTGACCACAGACATCCTAGGTTTGGATTTGGAAGACATGGTAATTTTTCAAGTTGTTTGGCTATTGAGGGTAGCCTTAGCTGTGTTCTTGGACCTAGTTATAAATTGCATTGGCTTACTATTGTTTCAATTAAATTTAATCCTTAAATCTTGAAAACTGTAAAGTCTCCATTTAAAGTCTGACACTTTTGGAGACACTGATAGACATCCTAGGAATTTCAACTAAACAAAGTGATATTTCTAGTTAAAATGTTGATACGGTTGTTATTTTTTATAAACTGTTATTTGAATTAAATTGTCTAGCCTCATGTTTGTAAATATTTTTTAGTTTGTTTAGGTCTCTAAGTACCAATATCTGAACAATAATTATTTTTTTCTTTGAGACAAGAACTCTAGATCCGACAATGCAAGTGCATCCACAAAAAAGTTAGCCTGCATAGATATATGAATTACATCATAAGATATATACGAAATCCTTTTTGAAACTATGAGTCAAATGGGATCCTGTTCATAACTTATTTTTCTCCCCCATTACCTTCTTCTTGCAATTAGTTTATTTTTAGGTTGCATGATAGATGATTCAATGCTGCATTGTTTTCATTCCTTTTGATAGCATTATCATGTCTGCCTCTACTCACATATTTGCATGCTTTTAGTATTTAATTTTCCCAAAAGATTGTTTGGGTTTCTACATTCTTGTCATCTGAGAATACCCATGTATTTATTGTTGACTGTAATGCTTCATAAACTTCTACATTACTTGTTTTCCTTGGGTTTCCACCTTCTTTTGGTACTATGAGTAGACCCCTCTACTTATTGTTGACTGTAACGCTTCATAAAATTATGCATTGCTTGTTTTCTTTGGCACTATTCTTGAATTCTCATTTGGGTTATTTGGCAACTTAGAGACCTAATGTCAATACTCATGCTATTCCTATAGATAACACTCTTCAGACATGAAGGAAGCTCTAGGAGGAATTTCAACTATAAAAGGTGACACCTGGTTCCTTTTCTAGTTAAGATGTTGATATGATAGTTACTCTTGTTTGAATTAATTTGCTTAGCCTCATGTTTTTCATTATTGTTATTCATAGTTACCACAAACATCCTAGGGTTAGATTGGGAAGACATGGTAATTTTGCAAGTTGTGTGGCTACTGAGGGTAGCCTTAGCTATGTTCTTGGACCTAGTTATAAAGTGCATTGGCTTATTGTTGTTTCAATTAAAATCAATCCTTAAATCTTGAAAACTCTAAAGTCTCCATTTAAAGTCTGACACTTTTGGAGACACTCATAGTCATCCTAGGAATTTCAACTAAACAAAGTGATCTTTCTAGTTAAGATGTTGATCTGGTTTAGTTCTTTTTTATAAAGTGTTATTTGAATTAAATTATTTAGCCCCATGTTTGTCAATATTTTTTAGTTTCATTAGGTCTCTAAGTATCACGATCTGAACGATATTTATATTCTTTCTTCGAGACGAGAACTCTAGATCCAACAATGCAAGAGAATCCACAAGAATGCCAACCTGCATAGAATATGAATTACATCATAAGATATATATGAAAGCCTTTTTGACACTTTGAATCAAATGGGATCCTGTTCATAACTTATTTTTCTCCTCCATTAGCTTCTTCTTGCAGTTAGTTTATTTTTAGGTTGCATGATAGATGATTCAATGGTGCACCATTTTCATTCCTTTTGATATCATTATCATGTCTACCTATACTCACATATTTTAATTCTTTTAGTATTGATTTTTCCCAAAAGATTGTTTGGGTTTCTACATTCTTGTCATCTGAGCAGACCCATCTATTTATTGTTGAATGTAAATTATGCTTCATAAACTTTTGCATTGCTCATTTTCCCAGGGTTTCCACCTTCTTTTGGTACTATGAGAAGACCCCTCTACTTATTGTTGGTTGTAATGCTTCATAAACTTCTGCATTTCTTGTTTTCTTTGGCGCTATCCTTGAATTCTCATTTGGGTTCTTTGGAAACTTAGAGACCTAATGTCAATAATGTTGTTATTTCTATAGATAACACTCTTCAGACATGAAGGAATCTCTAGGAGGAATTTCAACTATAAAAAGTGACACCTGGTTCCTTTTCTGGTTAAGATGTTAATTTGGACTGTCTATCACACATTGATTTTTGGACTTACTTTTTCTCAAGAAACAAGTTTAATGAAATATTTATTTTCAATAAAAGAAGAAATGGATGTCTGTGGTTTGAGAATTAGAATATGTATTTGTCAGTTCAATTTAAAGTTTATCTCCATGAGTTCTGTTCTTTTTCATCTGTAGCTAGTCATACTAGCCAATGCTCTACATTATGGTTGTGTCATATTTTCCAATCAACTTGAAAATGATTCAGAATATAGAAAAATAGAAAAAATATATATTTTCGTGAAAATAAAGCTGTAAGAAAACTAAAATAAAAACTATGAGAAATGAAAATAAAACTGTAAGAAAAATGTGTTGTAATTGAAATAACTAACTTGAATATATTGTCAAATGTTCTGTGATGGTTGGTCTCCAGGGTGATCAGAACTTAATAGGAGCACAATAACTTACAAATATAATCATAAACATAGAGATGTAGCAGAAAAAAAACTTCATTTATTTAATATAAAAATACTAAACTATGCTTACAAACAGAATGGAAATAAGATAGCTCGAGTGATGGTAGCTTACCTCTAAGAAGAGATGTGGCAGCTACATGCCTCTGAACTATGTTACAATGAGGCTCAAGGGCCTATTTATTATTGGAAAACATGAAAAAACCATAAACAACCAAAAGCCCTAACCCCAGGAGATGTAACACCAAGAGTTTGTGGGCCCCGTTGGGGTTAGTTGGGCAGCCAACTTCCTCGGGTCGTAACTTGGTCATATTATCTATGTTTGGCACATATGATACCTTGTTGGAAAGGTATCACTGAGTACCATAGGTTTCATCACAAGCCGATGCCTATGGCTTTGGGCTTGCCGTAGATCCCAAAAAAACACCGTTTAGTTGGTCAAAACTGCTCCGGAAGTTCAAGACCCGAAAAACTGCAAAAAATAGTATATGTTGAAATGAACAAGGAAAGATATGAAACTAACTAGGGGGTCTAGGTGGAATAGGTGGGTGGCCACCAATATCCACTAGGATCATCCTTCCCCCTTAGGAAGCAATGTTTCCCATTGCGTGTAGAACCTCCATGAGGTGAGGAAATTTCTATTGAACCTGGTCCTTGGTGAAGAAGTTGACCTGCTTTGACAACTTGATATAACTGCATCTTCTATTGGCAATCTGTGTGTCCATGATCTCATCAGTTGTGGCTTGTTCTATGCAGTCTGGGTTAAGCTATGTTGGTGTGAGTTGTTTTGCAATGTAAGATGTGTCCAACAATGGTGGAAAGTATGGCCAAAGGCGATCTACATTGAACACTGGGTGCAGACCAAGGAATGGTGGGATGCTAAACTCGAAGGCATTATCACCGACAACCTTAGTGATGGTGTATGGCCCATATCAAAGTGGGAAAAGCTTGCGGTGGGGTCTAGAAGGGTGCTCCTTTTGCAAATGTAGCCAAACTTTTTCACCCACCTGGAACTTGTGTGACACTCGATGGTGATCATGGCGCTACTTGTACTTAGCATTGGATTTGTCCAATATATCATGGACCTATTGGAGGATGTGTTGAATGCGCTCAATGAAGTTGTTAACCCTTTCATCTTTGGACTGAACGTGAACTGAATCTACTTGAGTGGTTGCAAATGGTATGGCCACACCAATGGGGCATAATGGCTAAAATCCCAACCCAACCTGAAAGGGGCTATGGCCTGTTGAGTTGTGGAGAGCTCTATTGTAGTTGTGTTGGACATAGGGGAGACTTTCATCCCACGTGCGTGGATGCTTTGAGTTGTACATGCACAGAATGTGTATGAGCATCTTGTTGGCAACCTTTGTTTGGCCATCAGTTTGGGGATGGAAAGTCGTGGATTTAGTAAGTTTTGTATCCAACATCAACTAAAAACTTGACCAAAATGCACTTAGGAATCTACTGTCTTGATCTGAGATAATGGACTGTTGGATCCCAAAGTGTACCCACACTCGCTCAAAGAAGGTCTTAGCAGTGGTCTTTGCTACGATACTCTTCTTTCAGGCCGCCATGATGGCCATCTTAGAGAATCTGTCGATGACCACGAAAACATAATCGTTGTCATGCTTAGTAGAAGGAAGGCCCAATATGTAATCCATGGAGACAAATTCCCAAGGCTGGCTAGGAGTAAGTAGAGGAGTATACATGCCTTTCTTATTGATGGTTGGTTTGGAAATGGCATAAGCGGTGCAGGATCTAATGTATTTCCCAACATCTTGTGTTATGAAACCAGCTCAAGAAAAGATAGAAAAGATAGATCAACGCCTTAGAATTCAGCCTCTTCGAGGGGGCAACCTCCTTTACATTACATAAATCAACAATTCTTTGATGATACAAATGACAAAACCTCCTTTCTATATATAGGAGTCTAAGGAGTCACAATATAACCCAGCCGACCTAACAATAATAATATAAAGCCACAAAAA
>APFE031518358.1:94348-169889 GCA_000404065.3 Pinus taeda | reverse complement strand
TACAAATTGATTTGGTTCCAAATATAAAGTTTCCATACGTTCCTTTTGTGTGTTTTGCACATTATTGAGATCGAAAAATTGCTCCATCTGTAATATCCATGTTGCGGGATCCTTGCCATCAAACTTCCTCATATCGATTTTTGGAATATGATGGTTCTTCGATCCCACATTAGAGTCTATGGAATCATGATTAACATTTCTTTTGTTCTCATCATGAGTTTCCTTTACTACCCTTTCACCCTTAGTGACCATTTCTTGTAGCAACTTATTCATATTTATCTTCAATTCGTCCATGTTTGTCTTCAAATCTGTCTTCAAATCGTCCATGTCTGTCTTCAAGTTTGTCTTCTAATCGTCCATGTCTATCTTCAAATCTTTCTTCCAATCGTCCATCTTAGCTTCCACGCCCTTTATCTTAGATTCCATGCCATTTATCTTAGCTTCTGTTAGCTTTGTGAGGCTGACATTTTTTGCACTTGGTCTTGTAATTTTGATATATCATGTAGCATTTCTTCCTCTTCTTCATGAGTCATGCTAGAGCTTTCAGGTTCCTTACTAGGTGTTTGCATTTTCTTTCCTCAGGCATCTATTACCGATAATAATGCTCTACTAGCCTTTTGAATTCCTTCAAAATAAATTTTCAAACCAATCTTAAGCAAAAATTTAAAAAAATCTACACACCTTTTTTTTCTTTGTAGGAGCTCGATATTGCCTCTGATGTATCTCTGTACTTTCAGAACATCCAGTTCTAAAATTGTGCCCTGTGGTAGCCCTCTGTGTCCTCTTTCCAATGCCACCAGTCTGACTCCAATTGGATTCTCCAATGAAGAGTTATGCCAAATCTCCCACAGTGACCTGATTATAGACCTTTTTAGAAGAGCGAACTTGTATAAAGTGCCACGTGTAACTATTTGGACCTATGGCTCTGAAAAATATCTAGAAGAAACTAAAGTCCGTGCTCTTTCTGTACCTTTTTGCGAAATTTCAATCTGATGCTCAGAGAGAAAGTTATGACGATTTTCCCCAGGTCACCTGTTTGGAATGTAATTCAGGAGTCTGCAAAAAGACCAACTTCCTCAGATCATATCTCCGCAAATATAGCGCAAAAAGCTCTGAAATTTGGATCCAAGTTGCAGCGCAATGTCTTCTCAAATGGGTTTTTTTTCCGACTTTTGAAACATCGCAAAAAAAAGTTATAGCGAAAATGCCACGATGACCTATTTGGAGCAGCGAAACCCTAGAACTTGGCTCTCATACCAAATGTTATGAAACCAGCTCAAGAAAAGATAGAAAAGATAGATCAATGCCTTAGAATTCAGCCTCTTGAGGGGGCAACCTCCTTTACATTACATAAATGAACAATTCTTCGATGATACAAATGACAAAACCTCCTTTCTATATATAGGAGTCTAAGGAGTCACAATATAACCCAGCGACCAACAATAATAATACAAAGCCACAAAAATAACAATAGAGGGATTCTATGGGGCACAATAATAACAATATGGGGGCAATAAGGGCACAACAATATTAATAAGGGGTACAACTACCATAGTAATGGGGTAATCACTAGTATTATAGGGACCCAACATCTTGACAAAGTTTAGGATAGTAAAAATACTTCTGCAATACCGCCACTATTTTCTCTATTCCGAAATGTCCAACAACCCGACTGTAGTGTACCTCCTAAATCATCTTGGCACACTCACTTGTAGGAACACAGATGTGTCCCAGGTGGAATAACAGTGCATCCTGAAGGTGAAAATTTGGAACTTTCTTCCCTTCCAGGAGTGTCTAGTACATGATGCCCAATTCTGGATCGCTCTTGTAAAGATGTGGCCACCCCAATGTCTCGTGCCCAAAGGAGTCGAGCACAGTGATCAATGCCATGACTGGTGGTTAGTTGAGGCAATTAATGACGTTAATGGTGATGCCCTTCTTATACTTAATGTTGAAATGGAACTGTTGGAGATAAGTGGACCATTTCCGATGGTGATCGTTCTGCAACTTCCCTTGTGTCTGTATGAACTATAGAGGTTGGTGGTTTGTGTGGATGACTGTTTCCTTACCCAGAATATAATGCTTCCATTGACGGCAGGCCTGCACAATGGAATACATTTCTTTGTTGTAAGTAGCGTACTTTTGGACTGTGTATGAAAGTGTCTCACTGTGGTAAGCCACTGGATGCCCATGCTAAGTAAGAACTGCACCAATATTATAGTCAAAGGCATCTATCTCAATCTCAAATGGTTGTTGCAGGTCTGGTAATGTGAAAACTGGTCCAAAACAGAGGCAACTCTTCAACTCGTAGAACACTTTTTGTTTGGTTTCTAACCAAAAAAACTTTTCTTTTGCTCCGCCCTTGGTGACTTGAATTAAAGGCCAAGTGATATGAGAGAACCCCATAAAAGTTGTGAAGCTCTGTTAGAGTTGTTGGGGTTGGCCAATCCTGAATGACTTGTAGCTTGGATAGGTCCACACGTACACCCTTCTCATCAATGATGTATCCCAGATATTGAAGCTAGGTCTGAGAAAAGGTGCATTTCTCCTAGTTAGCACACAACCTATGTTGTCGTGGAGTTTGAAAGACATATCGAATATGGTGGAGGTGCTCTTCTTTCAAATATGGTGAAGCGTCGCAAGATGTCATCCATCATTCTCATGAAGGTTCCAGGGGCGTTCGTCAATCCGAACGGCATGACCAACCATTCGAAAAAGCCCTCCTTGGATTTGGAGGCAGTCTTCCACACATTGGAGGGTTTGATAGGCACCTGGTGATAACCTGACTTCAAGTAAATCATGTTGAAATATTTGGCCCCTCTGAGCTGGTCCATAAGGTCTTCAATCTGCGAGATTGGGTACCTATTTCGGACAGTGATCTTGTTCAACACCTGATAGTCAATACGGAGCCTCCAGGTTCCATCCTTATTCTATACCAATACAATCGGGCTGCCACAAGGTGATGATCTTGGCCTAATGTGCCCCTTTTGCAATAGTTCCTGAATCTGCCTCTTGATCTCATCATTCTCCAGAGTAGAGCATCGATATATCAATCCATTGAGTAGCGGCACGCCCGGGGTCAGATTGATGGAGTGCTTGACCTGACAGTGCAGAGGTACCACTATAGGTGAGGAGAAAATATCCCTGTAGTCCACCACGACCTTGTTCATCTATTATTGCTATGCTGAGGAGCCCTTCCTAGAAGCCATGGCCACAACCTTCTTATTGCCTTGGGGTTGAATCATAATGAAAACAAATTTCCTGGTCTGGGAAATGATCTTACTTCTTTGCTTTGTAGTGATCAAAGAGATGGCGGTAGGTGAGGCTACCTCTGGTATCCTGTACAACTTATTAGCCAAAGTAATAATCACAGAGCGAGGTTTAGACTCATATAAAGCATGTTGCTTCCACAAGTATGGTTGTCCTAATAATACATCAGAAACTTCAAGAGGAGCAACGTCACACAATACCTCTTCCGTGAAGGGCTTGATGTCGTAGGGAAGGTGGCATTGCTAGCTAACGCGAAGATCTCATCCTTGGTAAAGCCACTCGATGGTGTACAGCTATGGATGTGTTGTAGTCTTTAGGCCTAGCTGCTTCATGACCTCTACTGAAATGAGGTTCTTTCGGCTCCCACTGTCGACAATGAACTGCAACAGAGAACACTTCACCCACATCTATGAGTGGAAGAGGCGTTCCCCCTCCTATGTATCTTTAGGCTCAATATTCTAGATCTTGGTGGTGGCCACGGTGGCACTGGGCTCTGCATGAATGATCTGCTTCCCTTTGCCAGTTCCCTTATCAGGTTCTAATTTGGATTCAAAACCTACATCTGATTCGGAAGCCTTCATCTCGGCCACTAGTGACTACTTGGCTCGACACTCACTTGTATTGTGAGTGGAGCTCTCATGAAACTCACACCATTTTCTCGTGTCCTTCTTCATCTTCGTGGTGTTTTTCTTTTCTTGCGACTTTGGTGGGTTGTCCTTGGTAGCCCCACCTTGGCTTGGTCCTTTGTTCTGTGGTTTGGGGCACCTTTTCCTTACTTTAGATTTGCAAATCCAAATTCTTGCTTCTTCTGTTTAAACTTCCTCTCAATTTTGATAGCGTACCGATACGTCGTGCCAAGCGAAGAAATGTCTAGGAACTCCATCACATCATGGATGTACTTATGTACACAGTTGTGGTACTTGAGCACCAAATGCCGCTTAGTATCCATGATACCCAGCTTCATGCGAAGGGTATGGAAAATATTTGTGAACTCTGGCACATCTTGGTCCCTTCCCTGTCATAGCATGGTCCACTTTATGTATTTGTCTTCATATCTCTCAACAGTTTAATATTGTTCCGTGATGGCATCTCAGAAAAAATTCCAAGTGGGTGCGGCTAAAAACAACGAGGGTTCACTCTCATCCTTTTGTTCACAGTAGGTTTCCCACTAGTCCTTGATGTGTGGGGTGGCTTTGAGAAGTGCAAAAGTAATATTTTCCCAATTGGAAAAGTCATGAACTGAAAAATATCCTTCCAATAGATTTAGCCATTTATCTACAGTGTCTACATTTATCAGACCTTCGAATATGGGAATATCGAAGTTAACTTGTACCTTAAAAGGAGCAACACCTTTAGAGTGGTTGTTGGATGAAGATGCATCTCCTGTGGGTAGTCGTCGAAGGATTTGGGCAAATTTATCCATCATCGCATCCCTCTGTCACTCAAGGGATTTCTCGAGCAACATTTTGAAAGGATCTCATTCCCCCCCATCTTTCTTTTCTTCCACCATGGGAGGTCGTTGGGTTTTGCAAGGTTGATCTTGCAATGGTTCAACCAGATCAAGCCCTAACTCCTTATACCTTGACCTCGTTGGGGACATGCAAAGAAAAACAAAGAAAGAAAAGACCGCTCTGATACCATTGATCTAAACTTAAACGAGAATGCAACAACTTACAAATATAATCATAAACACAGAGATGCAGTAGAAAAACACTTCATTTCATTATTAGAAAAATATTGAACTATGCTTACAAATAGAATGGAAATAAGATATCTTGGATGATGGTAGTTTATCTTTGAGAAGAGATGTGGTGGCTAAATGGATTGTGTTACAATGAGGCTCAAGGGCTTATTTATTTTTGGAAAACATGAGAAAACCCTAAACAACCAAAACCCTAAGCCCACGAGATGTAACACCAAGTGTTTGTGGGCCCCATTGGGGTTAGTTGGGAAGCCAACTTCTTAGGGTCGTAACTTGGTCATATTATTTATAATTGGTGTGTACGATACCTTGTTGGAAAAGTCTCTCTAAGTACTATAGGTTTCTCTGCAGGTGCATGCCTATGACTATGGACTTGCCGCAAACCCCAAAAAAACGTCGTTTAGGGGGTCAAAACTGCTCTGGAAGTTTAGGACCTGAAAAACTGCTAAAAATGGTAAATGCTGAAATGAATAAGGAAATAGATGAAACTGACTGGGGGGTCTAGGTGGAATAGGCAGGTGGGCATCAATATCCACCTAGATCACAGGGTTGGTGAACAATTTTAATGTTAAGCATGCAACTTCAGTAGTGGTTAAACTTCTTTTATAGTTTTTTGCATTTGAGTTTAATCAGTGGAAAAGATGGACATGGATTGCAGTGTCTTCATTTTGAAAGTGTGATCTGGATTGATTTGGATGTGATCCAATGGTTGGGAATTTGTTTTTTGTTGATCAATGTGCTTTGATATGTTTTACTGGGAAATAGAATGGGTTGGGTGTCATTTATTTAACACAGTGGGTTTAAATGTTGAACAAAATAGCAGTTATGATTGGCATACATTCACTTTTATTATGTGTGGGTATGGATATGCATTGGGATACATAGCTTTAGTTCTGATGAGTGGGGGTTGAAGTGACTACCACTGTGTACTTCTGGAATATACCATTTTGGAAGTATTTATGGTTTTATCTATTTTCTAGTTCAGTCAATATGATTTGTACTCTTAAGTATTAAGATACTATTTATAGACAGTTGTGGGCCCAATCAATGCTTTGGGAAATTTTGGACATAAATTAAAATATATTTGCACTTGATGTTATTTATTTTTGTTTAAATATTGGTTGCACACCTCTCAATTTCTGCTGGTTTAGTGGGACCAATATTATATCAATTAATGGTCCCTGCACAACATTAGACATCTCTCCCCTATAGCTTTTCAATTTCAGATGTTGCTATGAATCCGTAATTCATCTATTAGTGTTTTCGACAGATATACATACTTTATTGCAAAATTGTAGCGCATGGACAATTGTGAGAGTTTGCAAATATTTATCAAGCCTCTGATGGCATGCTAGAGTGGTTTCCCATCATATACAAGCTTTGCCACATCGTCCTCTGGCTACAATAATGGTGGCTAGTCAACTGTACGATAACAATCCCACGTGATGAGAGTGAGACTATTGGTTGATGGCAAATATTAAGCGCTATACATTAATCCAGTGATTTTCTCAGTGTGTTTTCATCTTGTTCATTGGATGAGAATAAAGTGATATGTAATGGACAAGATTAAAAAGCATTGAGCCAATCATTAGCTTAATGCATGGTGCTTAATATTTACCATTGGCTGATGGAATAATTTTCAATACATTCTTCTAGGAAAATATAAGAGAGAATATTGTTATTGTTGTCACGGGTCCACGAGTATAGAAATTTTCATTTGACACACCATGTCATCTTGTCTACCCATGAAATTCGTTCACTCCACATGATCCAAACCAAAACCAAACCCTATATATATTTGAGTAGTGTTTAAGTATGATTTTTTGGAAAGCTTTCCAGTTTATTTTTCGATTTGATTTGTTTAGAGTCTGGCAGGGATTCATTGAAATCACATGTTTGACAGGTGAACTCTTCACAATCGAAGTGCTCCAAAGTTTTTGAGGGCGCTAAATCCATATATGCACTCAAAAAACCAGTTGAAACAACACAAATCAAGATTTGACCACAAATTTCTTTTCTGGATTATGACCAGAAATCCACCAGAAATTCTGAAAAGTCACACTTAAAAACTATTCCATATATATTTGTCTCTAAAGGCCCTCCACTATTGTGATGCCTTGCACCAATTTGTGAGTTTGTAGAATCTCAATGATGTTGTCATCAATATTAATATGTAATGACAGTCATTGTGAACCTTGTTGGTGTAGGCGACTTTTCTAAAAATTATATCTATATATATATAACAGATTTTGTTAACATTATTGTGTTTGATTTTTTATATGATATTTACATTTTAGATTTGATGAAAAATAAATACCACATAAATTGGTTTATGCTTTATAGGTAGAATAGTGTGCATTTTTTTATGCTTAGCCTTAAAGGATTGTTAGGTCGATGAAAATAGGGTTATTGCATAAAGTAGATTTTATTAAATATTATTGTTGTGTTTATATGTTATAAAGATAATAAAATATTATTGTTGTGTTGTTTAGGTTATAAAGAGAAATTTATTGGTGAAGAATTGTGGTTGTTCACGAATTTGTGAAGAATTGTGGTCGTTTTGTATATGCTCTGTGAATATTATTTTTTTGGAAATTATTGAAAGACTTCATGCTATTTTGTATATTTTTTTTATCATTTAAATGTGTAATTTAGATGTTTTTTTAGTGTGATAATATGTTTATAAAGATTTTTGTGTTTTTTTAGATTTGTTTTATATTTATATTGGAATAAAAAATTTGTTATAAAAAGATTATTTAAGGGATTAGTTTTTTTTGACCTATTACAAAATGAAGTAAAAAATAGTTAATATATTTGGATGATACTCTATATGTTAATAAAGGACTATATAGCCATGTTGCAACTTATGTTTGATTACTATATAGCCATGTTGCAACTTATATTTGATCATTGTAGACGATTAAGGATCTTGCTAAACTTGAAGAAGTGTGATGATATGTTTGTAAGGATTTTGTGCATTTTTGTTACATTTGTTTTATATTTTATATTGGGATAAAAAAAATTCTAAAAAAAGATTATTTAAGTGATTAGTTGTTTTTGATGTGTTACAAAATGAAGTATAACAAAAAAATAGTCAATGCATTTGTTCGATAGTCTACAGACTAAAAAATAACATTATAGCCATGTTACAACTTATGTTTGTTTACCATATAGCAATATTGTAACTTATGTTTGATCATAGTAGACAATTAGGAATCTTGTAAACTTGAAGAAGTGTGCTTTGTGCACTCAATGCTTACACCCTCAAACTAGGTTGTGAAACCTTCAAATATAAGAATATTGGTAACTATGATCCGGATCTTGGGGGGAGGCCCCCAAGATCTAAAAGATTGAAATGGATGTTGTGGGGCAAGCCCCCAAGATCTAAAGAATTGCAATTCTAGAAAGAAAATGACAGAACACATAGTAAATAAAACCACAAAGAAATTTTTTATTAAAACCGATAATAACTATAAAGGCTACATTGTGGTGGACCATCTATTCTTTTACAATATGCGACTTGTTACTTATAGTGTTTTTCAGCTACAATACCACGAGTCAATTCCATGGGTGAATGAATACCATGGGTGGATGTCACAATACCATAGTCAATTCCATGGGTGAATGAATACCATGGGTGGAAGTGACAATACCATGGGCAAATACCATGGGTTAATGAATACCATGGGTGGATGTCACTTACAATACCATGGGTAATTTCCATGGGTGGATGAATACCATGGGTTGATTCCATTTTCTATTTGGATCGTTCCTCCTTAGGAAGTAATAGTCCCCATTGCGTGAAGTTCCCTCCTGGGAAGCCTTTATTGAATATGAAGAGCCACTGAAGAGAAGGGTTTTATGTGGTTTACCCATAACCATGATGAACGAAGATCCAAGGATAAAGATACCCTGTAATGCTTGTGACCAACTGTGATACTGATAGTGTGTGGCCTAGCAAAGGGACTTCAATGAAGTGCGGGTTTGTGGATGACCCATAACCATGATGAACGAAGATCCGAGGATAGAGATACCCTGTAATGCTTGTGACCAACTGTGATATTGACAGTGTGCGACCTAGCAAATGGACTTCGATGAAGTGTGGGTTTGTAGATGACCCATAACCATGACAAACGAATATCCGAGGATAGAGATACCCTGTAATACTTATGGCCAACCATGATGCTAACAGTGTGCGGCCTAGCAAATGACTTCGATGACAAGGATTTTGTGCAGTTGACCCATAACCGTGATGTTGGTTGTTGATAAAATAGTCAGTGCTTGCATAGCCTGGCGTGGGAGGGCATGTCTCCAAAGAACCCAAGCCAAATGCTGCTATGCTGAAACTGATGAATGTGAAGCAGGTGCCTATTAAAGTGGGTTGGGAGGGCACGTCTCCATAGGGAACCTGCTTCGAATGCTGCTCTAGAATTAAAATGGACATAACTTGATCAATATAATTGAGAATATTTATTAAAACCTGTTTTTGGAAATAGAAGGACCATTTTGCATCTTCTCATGTGTTGGAAATCCTGATCTGGACACTCTAGAATATCATATTCGCACTACAACTTTTATGCCATCACAAAATTTTAGAAAAATAGCTGATTTAAATAAGCGATATCTCCCACAGCCGAACTTCGATTCGACCTTTTTTTTTTAAATGGAGAAATTTTTCGAGAGGAGCTTAGATATGCAATCACTTTTCTAAAATTATACACCAAAATTGCAAAAAAAAAAGATAGGAGAGCGTCGTCCACGAATTGTCGTCAGAAACATTTTTGCAACATAACTGATTTTAAATCAGCGATATCTCCCTCATCCGGACTCTAATTCGACCGATTTTTTTTTGGAATTTGGGTATATTTTCACAAGAAATCCAGATTTGTTATTTTTTTTGTAAATTTTGCACCAAAAATTTCATATCTGATCTGGAAAATCGTCGCCCAAAAACATTCCTACAGGAAAAAATGAAAAAAAAAAAAAATCTTCCTGCTTGGCCCAAGAAAATGCTTTGTGGAGGACGTAGCACATGCCTGAAGTTTCTTGAAAATTGCTACAAAATTTGAAACTGAAATATGAATCAAACCCTCATTCCCATGGAATATTAACTTGCTCTGGTACCACTGATCTGGATCTTGGGGGGAGACCCCCAAGATCTAAAAGATTGAAATGGATGTTGTGGGGGAGGCCCCCAAGATCTGAAGAATTGCAATGCTAGAAAGAAAATGACAAAACACACAGTAAATAAAACTACAAAGAAACTTTTTATTAAAACCGATAATAAATATAAATGCTACATTGTGGCGAACCATCTATTCTTTTATAAATTGTGACTTGTTATTTGTAGTCTTTTTCAGTTACAATACCACAGGTCAATTCCATGGGTGAATAAATACCATAGGTAGATGTCACTTACAATACCATGGATGAATGAATAACATGGGTGGATGAATACCATGGGTTGATGCCATTTTCTATTCGAATCAAACTAGGTCGTGGAACCTTCAACCATAAGAATACTTAAAATAATAATAAAATATAATATTAATTTAATAATTTGTCATTAAAAATATTAATGTGAAAAACTTTAATTAATTAAAGGTCAAACACATCATAGCTATAAAAACCGCTATGGTCAAACTTCAACTTATAATTATTTCATATTTTTAATTAAAAATTAATTATTTAGCTAAAACATTTTAATTAACTCACTATTAGTTATAAACTAGAACATTTTACGGATTTTACAAGTATGTTGTATATATGACATAAATAATAAGATAACTAATATTATTGGAATTTTATGTAATGTATATATTAATGAAAAAGGATGTGACATAAAGTTTATAAGAGGAAAAATAAAAAATAATATTTAAAAATATTTTCAATATTATTTATTAAAATGCATTTACTAAAATAAAATATGTTGTTAAAATATATTATTATTTATTTAAAAATATGTTTTGGAAACACACGTGGGACTATTTGTAAATCTATTTCAAACACCAAAATTCCAAAGTGTATAGAGATTCGTAAGTTTCAAGTGGGTGATTCATATATGGTCAACAAATTAATAAAAGCAAGTCTTTAATACAAAATAAGGTTTTTTTGGAGGTGTCTTTAGTGTGACTTGGTTTTTTTGGAGTTGCCTTTAGTGCAACTTTTTGGACTTTTCGGTGTTGGAATCCGGCGGAAATATTTGAAATGAAATCTTGATTTGTGTTATTTAAATTGGCTTTTTTTACTGTTTATATGGATTCAACATCCTTGAAAACCCCTAGGGATTTCAATTGTGCAAGTGTTACCCATCAAGCTTGTGATTTCAATAAATTATTGTTGGATTTTAGAGAAATTAGACCCAAAAAAACCCACCATCCTCAAAAACCCCTAGGGCTTTCAATTGTGCAAGTGTTACCCATCAATCTTGTGATTTCAATAAATTATTGTTGGATTTTAGAGAAATTATACCGAAAAAAACCCACCAGAAAAACTTCCAAAAAGTCGCACTAAAGACAACTCAGCTTTTTTAGCTAGTCACATGCAATAATGCTTTCCTTCCACTAGCACAATATTTAATTAATTTTTTTTAGTATAGGATACGCATTTCTACAAAACACAACAAGAGTGCATATCCACTCTCAACAAAAAGACTTGAACTATCTAATCTTTATTACCACTTAAAATAAATTAAAAAAGACGATGCAATAATCTTACACTAGTACAACTACATTAAAAATATTAATGTGGTTGATATAGCCAAAGGTTTCATAAATATAACCAAAAAACTATTACAACATGAAGAATGCCTTACTAATGCACACATTTACCTCATTAACCATGTATAAAAAGGTTATGGGTCAACTTTAACTTAAGATAAAAAAGGAATTACACATCTTAGTGTAAAATGGACCATTTTGCTAAATAAAATTTCCTTACATATAAATGAATGTTATAAATAATAATGAGAAACTAATCACGTAGGAACTTATTAGAACTGGAATAATATCAAATCCTTAGGAAATTGGTGGGTGGGGAACCACCTATCATGAATCTAATTTTTTAAATTTATTAAAAGTAATAGACCGTGTTGCTAAATAAAACTTGCAGTATATTAGTTGAAAAACCTTGTTATTTATTTTTAATTAATTGATAAATAATATATTTGATATTATTGCTATACAGGAATTACAACAAAGTGCACAATTGCTTGCCCAGGGTTAGATCCTCTGTCTAAACAGGTTAATGACTTCTTTCATGTTATTCTGAGTGGAAGGAATGCATTACTTGATAGTCTCAGGTTATCCGCAAAAGGCACACCCATCAAAGATGATCAGTCATGAATATATCAGTAAAGCTGACCAGCATGAAATGTTTCTTAGTTTAGGAGATACTGGCACCCTAAAGCAATGGCATATGAACTAGTATTATAGAAGATGCAACGAGAGTACTCTCTAGAGAGATGGGAGATACGGACACCTTACCTACCTAAGTAAATGTCTAAACAAAATGTGGCCTAAGTAAATGTCTAAACAAAATATGGTGTCATCGTCTACAATGGTGGCCAATTACGCAAGGAATTTACGAGGAGGCACTTACTTTTTACTGTTGCAGAATATGACTATAGGCAAACAAGAATGACGAGTGCAAAAGCTGGCAAGACTGAATCTCGAAGTATGTGTGGAGCTATGACTGGAAGAAGGCGATTGTTACTCAGCGAGGTATGCTGCATTTACTTTTGCGTGAATATGTAGTACTATTTTTGTGTGGCTATGATAAAAAATAAAATAAAATAAAAACAAACAGGATTATATATTGAAAGTATATGAAGAGCATATAAAATAGAAAAGCAATGCCCATAACCATTAAATTTCTTCAATGAGATTAATCTGAAAGTTATTTCTACCATCTTTACTTTCCATATTCACCTTGAGCTTTGAGAGCTTCTCCATATTAAAGGCAGACGCAAACATTTGGTGTTGGTAAGACCATTGTTCACCATTAACAACAAACACACTTCTCCCAACCACAACAAACAACATTTTCTGGTCCAGAGGAGACTTTCCATAGTAATTCACGTGCTTGGAAGATAGAAATTGCCGGATCAATTCTGCATCAGGTCTGAACAATTCTCAGTTCGTAACCAAATCAGATCACAAACTTCTCACCTACAAAAAGTAATTGAATTTCAAATCTATAATTGCAACAAATAAATAAACCAATAATCCATAAGCAGCATATGCCATAAAAATTACTTGTGACAGTATCATATTTCCTGGACCACTCAACCATATAAGGGAAAGCACTCTTTCTGAAATTGTGATGTACAAAGGCCATGTCTGTGCACAACTCCTTCTGTATATTTCTTGCAATATCCAATAGATTGTCGATCATAAATCGTGGGGTAAGGCCCTTGAATCATTGCTTTTTCTACGACTGGAATCACGGAATCTGTATCTCCACTGCATACCAACATAACAATATCAAATTTTCTGTAGTAGACTTTATGATGGAAGATAAAAGCAAAAGTCCAACCAGAAACATTCTCATTGTTCTAAGTGCCATGTTCTGATCAAAAGAAATGATATGCACGGTGAGTTGTGACGTGAACATCCAAATGCGTAGTCCAACGTTTATGAGCTCTAGGTAAATTGGCAACATAAATCTAGGGGAGTCTCCCCAGTGAGCGAAAACTTCATCACTATACATAATAAAGCAAACAGACCAGATTGATGAATGAAGGTCCTTTATAAATGCAAAAGAAGCAGCACCAGATAAAAAAAAAAAAAAGTTACCATTTTAATAATAAAACAATAAAACCACAGACCTGCAAGTAGTCCAGTTATAAGGAATTCCTGTAACATTGGCATGAAGAGCCTTTTGTACTTCAGGTAGATTGAAATAAATTTTGGAATGCTTTTCAGTGCAAGGATCATACTCCATAAACAGATGCCTCCATGGCTGCAACAAAATGCCTCTGTGAGAAAGAGAATGCAGTAGTGATCTTATAGTTGATCTGATTATCCCCATCTAGAGGTAATGGATACCAGTCATTTAAATTCACCATGCAACAAATTGTGGACCTCAATGGCACACAAGAATGTGTTTAATTTGAGAAAAAATGACCTTAATCATCTAGTCTGGTCTTTATTTTATAGTTTACCATGTCAATGGGAAAGAGACTACCAAATGCAAAAGATATAGCATTGGACTTTAAGCATACCTTCAAACTGATAAGCTGGCATATAGAATGCTTAATGTATCTAATATTCTTACACATATTTTTCTCTAGTATTTATTTTACAATTTACCATGTCAATGGGAAAGAGACTACCAAATGCAAAAGATATGAAATTGGACTTTAAGCATACCTTCAAACTGATCTACTGGCATATACAATGCTTAATGTATATAATATACTTACATATCTTTTTCTCCATTGTTTTTTATATGTTCCAGTATTGTTCAAACAAGGACGGGTGTAGATATTGTATGGATCAGTATTCCCCATTTCCACATCGGCACGATCTAATACCATATTACATAGAGCTGATGGATGCACAAGAGATGAAAAGTCACAGTGAATATTGAGCAACCGGTAGGTGTTGTCTGATATCAAACCATGAGACCACATAAATTCAAAAATCCCTACAAGATCATGGAAATCGTCTGTAAGTGCATTGCCCACCTGCAAGAACCATGATTTTCCGGATGTTAAAACACAATATAGAAATATAATCGCCCCTTTCATTCTATATGATCCTATTTAGAACAAATGATTTATTGCCATCTGTCATCCATCAAGTGTTGCTCGTTATATTTTAATGCCCATACATTCATAATGACAATATAGGGTCTTACCATATATCATTTCAGATTAATGGCTAGATTTTCAAGGTCCTTGTTGTGTCTGTAGATGACTTGAGCTAACTAAGGAATATAATGCTCTGGAAAAAACAATATTGGAGAAAAATCCATTCAGGTTAATTTAGCTATGTTATGGGATGGATCCAAACTTGTATTGGTAATGAAGGAAACATCCTCTAAACTCTACTCAAGATCAGAAAAAGCTCGAAATCTTAATTCAATAGTGTCTTTATAAAAAACTCAAGAAACCAGAACTTGCATCATTCAAGGTCAAATTAGGTCGTATTAGTAGACATCTAGAACCACAAAATATAGTCAAACTCCTTCCATCCATGTCTAACTTTCATACAAAAGCATACCTTCGATTCTTAGTGATGGCATAAAAATGAGTGTGCTTTTTGAAAATCATTACTAAATAGTCTTTATCAATTAGATATTTATGGACAGTTATTTTTTTAGTTTCCTCAGAAAACAAAAATCTTTGCCTCAGTGCACCCGTAGATAGGAAAAAGAGCAAAGTTATCTACTTAGTGGCTTGGATATTGTTTACTTTAATGCAAAATGTAAAAAATTGGAAGAAAGCAACTTATTGTTTGTGCGTTCAATGTACAATGTGTTTTTTGTGATGTGGTTTTGCTCCAAGTGGTATCCAAGCTCATGTCTTGCATTTAAGAGAACTTTATATTGCTTTAGAGAACATATATTGGAATTTATGTAAGGATTTTCTAGCAAGATACCACCAAAGACAATGAAACCACCAAAGCTAATGAAAGAAACAGCAAAAAAAGTAAGTGCGTTAAGGACTAAGGTTTCTTCCACGAATGGAAAATCCTATAAACATAAAGATGGTTTTGTATTGGTTTACTAAGCCCTAAGAGTTAATGACAATATACTTGTTGATCTTAAATGTCCATCTAACAATGCATTTCATAACAAAATGGAGCTGTATTTCATATTGAAAAACTCTTCTTAAAGTAGCTTATATGTAATGCCTTGATCTATCACCTCTAAAACATCTACCAAATAGTGATTTGCTCTATCAGCTCTAAAACATATACCAAACAGTGCCTTGCTCTATCACCTCTAAAACATATACCAAACAATGCCTCACTCTATCACCTATAAAACATCTAGCAAATATTGAGCCACTTTTGGCAATGTTGTGATACACATTTCCAATTCAACATTGCTTATCATCATCAAAGGTGAGGTAAAAAGAATAGATGAATAAGGGTGTAGTCTAACGTGAATATTTTTTTGGTCCTTTTCACCAGAATCTAGTAATACAATTCTTGGTGAGATCACAATATTCTGTCATTTAAATTGTAATTTTAAATGCAAAAATGGATTTAGCACCGTAGAAAGTCTTTAGAAAACATATGTTGTGTAGACTCAACAACTTAAAACTACATTTTTTCATATTTCTGACAAGACTTTAAGAAAAATCAACTAGAATATCTACACGAAAAAAAGACTAAAAAGTCACCTTGTTAGCCTATGACCTGTATAACAATTTCTAATCAAACATCAACCAAAGAAATGGGACTCGATGCTTCCTCATGCCTCTATTCACCAAAGTTTCAAGGGAAAAAATGCAGGGGATGACTGAGGGGGCAATTATAAGCCACTCCATTAAATGTTATGACTTTTGTTTCTATGCTTTAAGGGATTTGGGAGAGTGAGGTCTTTTAATGGGAAAAGTGGCTTCAAGTAAAATATAAGTTAAAATAATAAGCATTTTAATGATGGCTTCCTTCCACCAGAGTTTAAGCTTCTCCAATAACATATCCATACTTATATGTGTGCTTATGCTTACAAAAAATAGTAAGACCTGCAAATCCTTCAAAACTCTGGCAGAATAAATACACCACTAATAGCCTCACAATCAAGAAAATCTTGCTCATGCTAACCAGTGGTTGATTAAAAAACATTTTTTTGACAGAATCCCATTATAGCCATTTGGCAAGGACAAACCCCTGACATTTGGGACGTCCCATAGACAATATTCCATCATAGGAGGCATATCCAAGGAATCCATTGACAACAAACGACACTAAAAATGACCCCACCCTGTTTCCCTGTCTGTAGTACACAAGAAAAGCATCCCCATGGCACCCTATAGACTCGAGTAGGGTTCTGTCAGCTCTAAACTGGACTCTAGTTCATGGGCTTGATTGTTTTCATGGGGCAGATAGAGAGAAAGCGACAGAAAACAATTTGATCAAAATATCCTTGATCATTGAGAACTTTGTAACCATCTTTGTTTGACCGCAATTATGTGTTTTGTTTTACCATAAAATGCTTATGGTGCCAGTATGTTATTAAAGAACATGATAAATCTGTTGTGGATACAGCAAGCCATGGTGGTTTTATCTGCTACACACGCGGACCTCAAGTGCCTTATTACAGATCTCCAATTTCCTATAGCAGAATGAGATGAGAAATGGATGGACGAATACCTGGATGACATTGTAAAGCTTTTAGACATTTTCCTTGCATTAATGTCGAAATTTCAAAGCTTGAATATTTCCAGCTTCTTGTTCATTATGCTTTGCATTTGCTGGACTTTTCAGATGGCATTTGGCTTAACGACAAGCTCTTCTGTGTCAAAGGTTCTCTCCAAGAGTTGAAGGAAAAAATGGATTCGAAGGGGAAAAATGGTGTAAACACCCGAAGGAATAGTAGGATTGAAAATTGCATTGTGATATTACAGCATATGAGCAAAAGCCTTCAGTTTGGGAAGGTAAAGTCATCGTCAAAGGGTAGTGTTTTCTTGAGAGCGATGTATGGAGTGAAGGCAACAACTATATTTCTCTGAAGTGTGGTGGCTTCTGCTCTCATTGGGCACTCTGGCCCATTGATTGAATTGCATATTCCTGATCAGTTTTTGTGGTCCATAGCATTCATGAGTTTTCAGCGAGGGATTAATGACAAAATCAAGAGATGTTTTGCCAACGACCAAGATCGAGTTTTGAAAGAGCTAGAATTGTTGGATGTAGCGATTGAAAATGTTCACCCTATAGTTGGGAAATTATATTCTGCTGACATTGTCAATGGAACAGAGAAAGTGGAACATATCAGAAATACAAGAATTACAACAAAAAGCACAATTGCTTGCCCAGGGGTTAGATCCTCTGTCTAAACAGGTTAATGACTTCTTTCATGTTATTCTGAGTGGAAGGAATGCATTGCTTGATAGTCTCAAGTTATCCGCAGAAGGCACACCCATCAGAGATGATCAGTCATGAATATATCAGTAACGCTGACCAACATGAAATGTTTCTTGGTTTAGGGTTTTTCATTTTCTTGGTTTAGGGTTTCTTAGGGTTGTTCATTTTCCTAGTTTAGGCATGGAACTCAAAAAGTTTCAGGGCTTTTTCAGTTTATGATCTTGAGAAAAAATGAGTTAATCTGTTACTTGTGCTCTTTGATGGAAGTTTTGTAATGCATGACTGAAGAATACACGGTGAGAGAAAAATACATATTATGCTAATTGAGGAATGTTTTTCGCTTGTCGAACTTACGGTATTGAATTTATCACACTAACACTTTACAACAATGAACTAACAATATTCATGATGAAAATAATATGGAAGATTTATCTGCATAATGAAAAAGGCAATATGGGAGATTCCAATCACGTTCCAAGGCTTTTTTTTAAATGTGGATGTGACAAAAGGTTGTTGTGGAAGGTGTTGTTTGTATATTTTAACACACTAACACTTTACAACAATGAACTAACAATATTCATGATGGAAATAGCAATAGGGAAGATTTATGAGCATAATGAAAAAGACAATATGGGAGATTCCAATCACGTTCCAAGGCATTTTTTAAAATGTGGACGTGACAAAAGGTTGTTGTGGAAGGTGTTGTTTGTATATGGGAAATTTCTTGATCATTGTGTATAATCCTAATGTTGATAGATATGTCTACTAAGTGGTTCCAGTTAATGGGGCATTGATTTGAGCATTCAATATATTTTTATTTTATACAGTATAATTAGTGTTGTTATGTGTTCTTCATTTATGCCTTACGGCATTTCCTTGCACATCTTGATGCAAATGCTATCAAATATCTATTGTAGAGGGTATTTTTGGATTTCTCTTTGGGAAATAAATAAAATTGTATATTGTTGTTCTAAAGCTGACAACTATAATCAAATTTCCAAACAATTTCTCCCCATTTTTCCTCACAAATCTTTATTGAATCTTCATTGTTTTTTGTTTTGTTGAGCATTTGTGACCTCCTTACTGACGGGTCTTATATTTTCATTGAAAAATCTTTTACTCTCTCCTCTCACTCCTCGCTCTATTAGATATATTAATTATATATGATATTAACATTTCTTCAGTGTTTGAAAAAATTAATTTAACTAACATTTCATGGACATGCGAGTATGCCTTAAAATGAAATTGCATTTTAAAAATATATATTAATATTTATTTTCATACTTAATATATGATATTAAACATTTTCTTTAGTGTTTGAAAAAAATAATTTAACTAATATTTCATTTGGGCATGGAGTATGCCTTAAAAATGCTTATGTTTGGTTAAGTGCTTGTCTTCTTAGGACGTAAGGAAAAGGTTAACGACCTAAGACCCAAAGACATCTCCTAGGAGTGAAAGTCTACTCCCTTATGGACCACCAATGGGTCACAGTCCACTCCCTTACAAACCACCAATGGGTCACAGTCTACTCCCTTACGGACCACCAACGGGTCACTACTGCTATTTGGCTAAGAGCTTGTCTTCCTAGGACATAAGGAAACGGGTCACTGCTGCTACTTGGCTAAGAGCTTGTCTTCTTAGGACATAAAGAAATAGGTTAACGACACAAAACCCAAAGGCATCTTGCAGGAGTGAATGTCTACTCCCATTACGGACCACCAACAGGTCACTACTGCTACTTGGCTAAGAGCTTGTCTCCCTTGCGGACCACCAACAAGTCATTACTGCTACTTGGCTAAGAGATTGTCTCCCTTACGGACCACCAAGGGGTCACTACTGCTACTTGGCTAAGAGCTTGTCTTCCTAGGACTTAAGGAAATAGGTTTACGACCCAAAACCCAAAGGCATCTTGAAGGAGTGAAAGTCGACCCAAGACCCAAAGGCATCTTGTAAGAGTGAAGGTCGACAGAAGACCCAAAGGCATTTCCGAAGAGTGAAAGTCTACTCACTTACGGACCACCTTTAGGTCACTGCTGCTACTTGGCTAAAAGTATGCTGCTACTTGGCTAAGAGTATGCTCTCTTAAGGACCATGGTTAATCCAATAACCTGATTTTCTTTAAATAACAATGATAAGTTAATAGTAGCTAAAAATAACTGTCCTCACTACTAATTTCACAACTGAATTATAATAAGTTTTTCCACTTAAAAAAACCATAACAAATTAAAAATAATGACGAGTGACGTACACCAGACTGCCGCTGATTACAAGAAAATAAGCAAAAACATTTAAAAAACAAGACACGACTCCATATCGGATAAGAGACGATGGAAAACCACAAATTTACAGGAAAAACCCATAACCAGTTTCAGTTCTGCTGATGGGAAGCTGTAAATTGAGTAAACCCAACCATGAAATTCAGGAGAAACTTCCCAGACTAAACCGTCCCACCCCGCATTGTAAAATCATAGGCCGAGATCGGTTGTCGGAATCAGATCAACAATCTTGATCAAGTCTCTGATTGCATAATCGAGTGTCTGCGTCTTTTTGTATCTGATCACGCTCTTTCTGACTACAATGATCTTCTTGATTCCAGTTTTTCATGTTTCTGGAGAAGAACTCCTTGTTCTCTTTCTCCAATTCATTCCACACTGCAAATTTCGAATCAAACAAATTACAGTAAACAACTGACAAACATGGACAGAATGGGAAATTCAACTAGTGTGAAGCAGCAGAGTGTAAGTGTGTGCAGGGCTTATAATTAAACACCTGTGATGGTTATTACTGGTAGGATATTGGCGTGCTTTGAAAGCGCCTCCACGCATTGTCTCTGATCCATGTTGAACAAAAGACATTTTCCAATCAGGTGTTGCACCTGCATGATGAGTACCATCCACCCGTTTCAATTTAACAATAACCCACATGAATATTCAACAATACATTTCAAAATCTAGAAACCACAAATTGGGGATTGCGTATTGCTTAATATGATTTGTTGCGACGTAACTCACCAGAAGAATATACGAAGATGGAGATGATCCGTGGGGTTGTAAAGGACGAGCTGGTTCCTCTGCAAGTGCCGGCATTTTAATTTCCCTGGACAGCTCAAACAATGGCTTCTTGATGCTTGTTTCCTTCAATGACAAGTAATTCAGAGACAGAAAGGAATGAAATCTGGATGCAAAGAAAGTGAAATCCCTGGGAAAATGAAATGACTGCAAATGGAAATTGAAATAAAATGCTTAGATGACGGATGGTGGCGCGCTCTACAATAGGAGACTCACGTGGTAAGTGAAAAGCTATTGGTTCTTGTGATATAAAATGGTTATATCAGGGCAGCTGGGCGGCTCTATGATAGCAGACCCACGTGGTGAGTGAAATGCTATTGGCTCCCGTGATATAGGATAGATTCGTTAACCACATTCACCTTATCTTCTCCGCTAAGAAAGGAAAGAATGGTGTGTGTAACATAGTCACGGGCCATGAGAGTGAAGACGTCCATTTGGACACGCAATGTCACGTTCTTTACCCACGGATTCCATTTGCTCCAAACGAAACGAAACCCTAAATTTTGTGTAACTACTGCAACTGAAGGTACGAGTGTGACAGCCAAGAATACGACAGCGAAGAATACAACGACGAGCGCATTTGATGAAGAGTTGATCCGAAAGGATCTTTCGACAATCGAAATAGCTGTATTTTGTATTTTTAAAGTTTTTTGTGTTTAAGAATCTTTCTGGCATTTTGGTTTTACAAATCTGGCTGAAAATCTACCTATTGATTTGGAGCGAGGTTCTATTTACCTTCTCTTCCACACCGACCAACTGGGCCCAACTGCACAGGCATAGCCCGACGAATCTAATTCCCGACCTCCCTTTGTGGCCCCACCCTATTTGGCGTCTTTGCACCTCGATTAAAATGAACACTGCACATGCTCCTTGGATTCAACCATTTTCTTCATTTGGCGAATTGGTAAGGGAATATCTGCTTGGTCTCTATATTGATCAGCCTCTGGGTGAAGAATTACGAAGGCCACCTCAGGCTTAACAAAGCATTCAACAAGGTATTTCACTCATCGCTCTATCAAAGCATGCTCTGAAAAGTTCCATTTTGTTCAAACTATATTCCTCTGTTGTAAGAGCCGCGGGGTGGAATTTCTTTCGATCGTATGGAACCGATAACTCTACATTCAATGCAACCCCAATGTGAAAAGACTAGAATGTACCCGCTAACTTGTGCACTGGGGCATAACTATATGTTTCCCCAGTACTGCTCCTTATCTTTCATAGAAGTCACTTGTTCAATCGAAAGACAATTCTATGACATTTATAAGATACCCTGATCTTTAATGTCACAACTGACCAATAATATTTTCAGGAAGATCGAAAAAAATAACATACCTCCTACAAGAAATCTGCAACTAAATCCCATGGACTCACTACATTGAAACCAAAATCTAAACCTGAATTTACCAGGCAATGTAAAATGTTGAAAGCGTGTACTGAACCTCGCCGCATTGGACCTGTGGTTGAACGTGGAAACGTTGAATCTACTCCTCCAACCTCTCCGCTTTGGTTGAACCTCGCCACATTGAAACAGAGGGATGAAGGTTTCAAAAAGAAAATGCAATGGAGGGATGATGTGAAACGCATTTCATATCGAACTTGCACTCCATTTCACCTCCCAAGTAACAGGTGGCCAACCCTTCGACCTCCACCCCCATGTTGCCACCCCTTTTTGCACTCCCTTTTATTGCGACAGTTGATTCAATTATTAGATGAAGAATAGTCACAGAACAATCTATCTTGACTCTGGATAAACGGATCTGGATAATCCAATTTCTTTACTTGTAATTTTTTTATGAGTAGATATTATTTAAATATTTTGTATAGTTAATTTTTTAGGTTTTTATTTTATTTTGGTAGACATGAGTAAAATTTCATTTTTAATGACTGAAGAATATCCTTGCACATCATACTGTGACGTAGAATGAGCCCCTTGGCTCAATAAAAAAAAATGAAATTCTTGTAATTGACCCTAGGTTAAAATGTATACACCTATCGGTGAGGGAACTGATTTTGGTTAAAGTACTACCTCAATTCATTATTTAAATAGGGCACGTCATGTCTTCGGAAGTAAACAAATTTAAAATATCCTCAAGAGAGCAAATTTCTTAATCTCTAAAACCGAGAATAATAACTCTAAAGAGTTTAAAAGAGGGATGGAAAGCTCGGCTCACTAATGATAATATAATAGAGAAGGCTTTCCATATATCTATGTTGGAAACCTAATCCTCTAAGGGTTGGTGTGGAAGCTGAACAACCAAAGGGAGTCCAAGAGACCACTTGGAATATGAAACCAAGGGTCACTCCTATGTATTATAAATATGTATCATTGTGAATAAGAAAAACAATTCGATGTTTATTTTTCATATTGCCTCTGCCATGTATGTGCTTAACATCGTATCGGAGTTGGTACGTTCATAACCCACTCAATCTTGTGTGAGCCACATGTTGTTGTGGCTTGTGTAAATCTATGCTTCTTTGTCTCAATGAAGTTTGTAGGTTTGTGTCTTTTTGAGCATTTGTCAGGACAAAGTTAACATTTCTCAGCCCTGCCATTCCTTTGTCGCCTGCATACCTGTTATCACCCCAAGAAACTCTCCGAGATTGTATCTCGGAGATGCTCGGGAACAGTACAAACTCAACAAAATGTTGGAAATGGATGAATGGAAGGTCTGATGCATATTCAAGCCAGATAACCACTTCTACTATGCTTAACTCCAGACATGGGTGAACACCCCCAGACTACAAGGCTTTAGACCACCAATTACTCACAGTTTAAGGAATAGGTGAACATGGAGAATATTGACCACACCAGCATATGCACAAGACTATGTGATGGCCGGTTGCAACCAATAAAAGGTCTGCAAATCTAGCTCCTAATACACAGACAGGATGACACCTCTCTGGCACTAAGTAAAAGAAACCTGCACAACACATTCAATAATACATACAAGATTCTAACACAGAGGTGGGATGACAGCCCCTATAATGCTAAATATCAAGAGCACATGAATAAATGCATAACAGGCACAACCTAGAACAAAGAAGAAGTGGAAAGTGAGCAAATAATAGCAAAAGAAGCTTGTATTAGCTGAAAATGAAGACCAGACGCTGCAAGTATCACAGTGGTTATAGTCTCGAGAAGTTGAACCTTACATCAAAACCCAAAACCATCAACCCTGATTACATCTATTTTGTGGGTATATATAGAGTTTGATTACAAAATATTTTGTTATTCTATGCATGGAGGGGTCATAATTGACCACCAACCACATTAACTATCTAAAATGGGCCTCTACTACGATCTGCTGCTTCAATGAATGAAATTGATCTTCTCTGATATTTTTTTGTCCTTCTTGAGCAGGTAGAGTAAATGTGGATAAATTCCATGCCTGATAAATGTTTTAACTGCTCGAGGCTTAGTACCCTTTCATCCATCGGCCATCCTTGAATGTAGTTGTTGAAGTAGTAACTACGCAGAGTACTTGGTAGCTGATCACTGTTATCCTTCTCGGGTACATGTTACAGGTCGAGAGCATGGAGACTTCATGGTGGACGAACAAAATGTAGGAACAAAGCTGGCCGTCAGATCGCGCAAATCAATGGGGAGATCTCATGGCAGGAGAAGAGGGAGGTACGTGAGCGGGACAAACACAGGTCGTTGGATCTCGAGCAATAGATCCAACGATGATCGGGGCGGAAGCTACGTGGGAGATAACGAATGGGAACAGTGGTTTTGGGCAACGGGCGATATTGATCGCACTGCCTTTGGAGCTAGGACGGTATTTGTATGCAACCCCACGATCACACTTAGCGCACGACGTGTGGCGGATGGGACGAGGAGAAAACCATTTTCCCCACGGGTTATCGTGCGGGCAAGTTTCAGAATCGGGAGCAGTGACTGTCGTCAGATCACAGGGCAGGGACGATCGGACAACGAGAACTTGATGATGTGTTAATCAAGCGGGGAATTGGTGGAGACCGTTAGATCGAGGCATAGCAAATCAATGATTGCGATGACGGGTGACGATGGGTTATGGAGGCACGAGGGCACATAGTCATGGTCTTATGGGTTTAGACTTTGCGCTTCGCAATTAAGGGCTGGGGGCTAAACAGAGGCTTTGTTGGGTTTCAAAGAGTTTGAACAGGGAATGGAGAAGTTTTAGGTGGAAAAACAGAGATGGTGGGGCTATGGAGTGTAAGGAAAATGAAGGAAAAGGGAGGAAAATACTGTTGAGATCTGCCTTTTCTATATAAACACATGGCCGAGCTGATATTTGGTCCACCAAATACTAAAGTATGTAGCAGAGCTAACACTGGCTCCTTCTGGGGATGAGCTCCTCCCTGTGAGGTCTCAAGAACCTGCAGACCATTGTCTTTCCGAATAAAACCAATTAGCAAAACTCCTAGTGTTCCATTGGGCATGGAGTTTATCTAAAGCCACACTAAAAATAATGAAATATTTACAATTTTAAGGCCAAAGACCTTAAACGACATAAATTTTCAGAAAACGCCCATTAATTGGGCCATCAAAAACTGTTTCTCCTCCCATACTTTGCAGTAGGAAGGTATTGTTCCCTTGAATCTCAGAAATAATGAAAGGGCCTGTCTAGAAAGCATTAAACCTCCCATGGTTGCTTTTCTTTTCCTTCAGTGCATCCCACTTCAGAACCAAATCTCCCACCTGAAAATTATCTACCTTTGTCTTTCTATCAAAAGCTTCCTTAATCTTTTTCTGATGTGTTGCAGCCCTTTCAACCAACTGTTCTCTAATCTGATGTACCTCTGCTAAATCTGTGATCCTCTTTGCCATGTCTTCTTCCTCATTCTGCTCTAATTGTAAGAACTTTGCCACAGGGAGAGTAAGCTGAATGGGAAATACTGACTCTATGCCATATACCAGCTTAAATGGAGAATTTCCTGTGGATCTCTTATTGGTCACTCTGTCGACCCAAAGTGCATATTTGAGCTTGGAATCCTAATTCTTTTTGTTGTCCTCCAACAGCTTCTTAATTATCCTTATTAAACTCTTGTTGGAAGATTCTGCTAGACCATTACCTTGAGGATAATATGAGGTGGAATGAACCAGTTTAATGCCCATTGAATTGCACATGTCCACCAATTCTTTTTCCCTGAAGGCTACTGCATTGTCTGTGATTAATTTATGTGGACAACCAAATCTGTTAAAGATATTTTGAATTAGAAACTTCATGACCACATTATGATCAGCCTTCCTGGTAGGGATTGCTTCAATCCACTTAGTGAAGTAGTCAGTGGCTACTAATATCCATCTGTGTTGGCCACTGGAATGTGGATTGATTTCTCCAATGAAATCCAAGCCCCACTGCTGAAAAGGTCCTTTTGCATGTATTGGTTTTAAGGGCGGGGACTTCAACTATTGTTTCCCTTCAAATCTTTGGCACCTGTCACAAGATTTAACAAATGAAAATACATCATAAAATAAGGAGGGTCAATAATATCCAGCTCTGAGGATTTTATGGGCTGTAGTCTTCCAATAATGATGCCCTCCACACACACTGGAATGAAACTGCTGCATAACTTCAATTGACTGTTCTTTGTCCAGACACCTCAAAAGCATTGTAGATGGATCCCTCCAATAGAGCAGTTTTTCATGGATGCAATATTTTGCTGCCCTAAGCTTAATAGTTCTAGCTTGACTTGTGCTTAAGCTGGGAGGGGTTTCTAGCTTTAGCAAAAATTTAATTATTGCAGAATACCAATCACAAGAAGCTAGATTTTCTGCCACTGATTGCTTTCTCTCTGGTTTAGCTTCTTCCTCTTCTTTTGTTTGACCATTTTCTGCAATTGAGCTCATGCAATTTATATCCAATGTTCTGCAATTTTCTTCAGCTACCAGTCTGGCAAGACCCTGACCTCTGACAAGTTTGGTGGGCTTCAATTCTATATTAAACTCAATTATCTTTGCAATCCATTTAGCCCTTCTTCCATCAGCATCAGGTTGTGTTAAGACATATTTTATTGCCGCAGAGGGTACATATGTAATTATCTTGGAATGTAAAATATAGACTCTGAAAGCTTTCAAAGATTTGATAAGAGCATATGCTTGTTTTTCAATAATATCATACCTCAGCTCAGCATCCCTCAATGTTTTGCTGAAAAATGCCACTGGATACTCTGAGCCTTCTTCATCTGCTTGCAATAAAACAACTGCAAGGGTGTCTTCAGAGGCAAATGAAAATATATGGAACTCCCTACTATAATTTGGACTAATTAAAGTAGGAGCCTCCATAATATCCTTTTTAATGGAATCAAATGATTTTCTCGCGACTCGGTCCATTTCATCTCTGACCCCTTTTTCAACATGGGGATGATATGCTTTACTAATTCCGCAAAATGTGGTATAAACCTCCTTACAAAGTTAATCTTGCCCAGAAATGACTGGATATCCTTCTTTGATCTCGAGACAGACAGGGTCTGTATTGCCTTGATTCTTTCTGGGTCAATTCGGACACCTGCAGCAGAAACAACATGTCCTAACAGCTTGCCTTCCTCCAAAGCAAATTGTGATTTTTTGGGATTGACTGAAATCCCAAACCTTCTACACTTCAGGAAAACTTTTTTCAAATGCTGCAAATGGTCATGATGGCTGTTGGAGTACACTGTTATATCATCAAGGTAGATAAGGACAAATTTATCCTTGTCTCCCACAAATGCTATATCCATAACTCTCTGAAAGGTGGCTCCAGCATTCATCAATCCAAAAGGCATCTTGGCATGCATAAAAGTGCCCCAAGGAGTGGTGAATGCAGTCTTCTCTTAGTCATCCGGATGTACAACAATCTGATTAAAGCCTGAAAATCCATCTAGGAAAGACATCACTTTGGCTCCTGAGACTTTTTATAGCAAGTGCTCCATCTTGGGTATGGGATAGTTGTCTTTCTTGGAGCATTTGTTTAAATTTCTGAAAACAACACAAAGTCTGATTTCTCCATTTTTCTTCCTCACCACTACCAAGTTGGCTACCCATTTTGAATATCTGAGAGGGACTATGATCTTGGCCGCCAATAACTTTTTTATTTCTTTCTCAATTAGAGGGAGAAGCATAGGATTTATTGGTCTCAGTTTCTTCTTGAAAGGGATGGTGTCTTTCTCTAAGGGGATTTTATGCTGGATGATCTTTTTATCATATGTTTTCAGATCACTATATTCCCAAGCAAATACATCAGCAAATTGCTTCATTAAATTACAGTATTCAGCACATCGGTCAGCAGACAGATGCGTGGACAGATTTATGTATCTTGGCTAACCTGGACCTCCTATATCATGCTTACATACTGCAGATTGGTCTTCTTTTTGGGCAGCCTTGTAAGGCACATCATTCTGGCCAAACAGTCTTTCTAGAGGAATTAAACCCTTAGGTATATGATTGTTGGGTAGTTGGGCAATGCTACCTTTACCAATTTTATTTCTAAGATGTGGTTGGGGACTTTCTTCTAAAGCTTCATTTTCTTGGTCAATTTGCATTTCAGAAAATTCATCAATGACTTGCAGGAACCTATTTATTTCATCATCATCTTCAAAAAATTTCCAATGCTGGACATTATCAGGCAAGGATGGTCTATATTTCATTTGGACTTCATAAACTAGTTTGGGAGGCATGGGAGGGATAAACATGCTAGCAGACACATCAAAGGAATCAACAAGCTGATTTTTGGCTCTAGGGATGTATGAGATACAAAAGCTATCAAAAGAATCTTTGAGTCTCCATACCTCATCTCTGTATGCTTTCAGCCTTGGGTGCTTTGCTTGAAATGTTTTGTTCACCTGTTGAATGATCAGATCAGCATCTCCAAACACTTTTATGCTTCTGATTCCTTTATCTTTAGCTACGTTTAGGCCCAATATCAGAGCCTCATACTCTGCTATATTGTTCATGACTTGAAAAGCCAGCTTAAAAGACAGTTGCATGCTTTCTTGTTTTGGAGATACCAGCACCACCCCTACTCCTGCAGTCTCCCTGGAACATGCTCCATCAAAGAACATCTCCCAAACCTGACTTCCTTGCTCTTCCTCAGCCTAAACTGTTTGTTTCCTGAGCTGCATTGAGGCCTTCTGAGATTTGTCTATTTGGAGTATACATGCTCCAAAATCAGTGTCCACAGCATAAATGGGATGATTAGAAGGATTCTTCTTATCACTGATGATGTATGCCAGCTGTGCTTCTCTGTATAATCTCCTACTTTCTCCTCCAAAAACTAGGACAGTGGCATAAGATAGATCATTCTGTAATGTCCCACCTAGTCTCTTAATCCACGCTCTGGACAACAGCATGCCAAACTTAGGAGGAACCTCTCCTACCACAATGTCCATTACCATGCTCTTCATGAGCAGCTGAGTTAGGGTAATAGCTAAATCTTTTATCAACCCCAGACATTTCACTTTTCTTGAATCAAATGAAAATAGATCATGGTATGGTCTAGTGATATCAAGGCCTAACTCTTCCATGACTGCTTTAGGCATTAGATTATGGCTAGCCCCGGTGTCTAGCAGGCAGTTGTGGAGGATTTTATCATGAATGGTCAAGGAGACATAAAAAGATGGAGAATTATCATCAGCAGGTCCGGTCATTGGGCTGAGCACAACTGCAGGCCTATCATCTTGCAAATTAACGGAGTCAGTGGAGGTTTGTGTGGATTTTAGCTCAAGAGCTTCAAGGATAGGCTTTCTAAACGCTTCACTCTTTACAAGTCCTAACAGAGGCACAGATATTTTCAACTTCTGAACTTCTGCTTCAAAGCTAAAAGGGGAAGGAGACGTGTCAGGACCTCTTACCTCTTGAACTAGAGCTTTGAGGATGACTATATCAGCTGCTGGTCTTTTCTGTCTGGTATTTTGTGACTCTGTTTGAATAGCAGCTCTTTGGGCCGGATCCTCCTTGACATTATTTGCATTAGACCTCAGATTATATCTTTGATGTTCACCAGACTGCAGAACAGCCTCTCTGTCCCACCTTTGACCTTCTTGATCTTGCAGCAAAGCTTCTTTGTAAGCAGCCAATGTCAAAAAGGCAGCATTGCCTTTATCTTCCATACAATGTATTTCATCCTCCTCTTCAAATTGTTCTTCCTCCATGACTACATTTTGAAAAGGAGATTTAACTTTTTTTTCTTCATTTGGTTATTTACCCCTCTGAATGATTTGCAACTATTCATTTTCTTTTCTAAAAGGATTTGAGTTTCTTGGAGAAAATGTGTTTTGCTGCCTTGTTTTTCTTGAGTTCTGTTCAATTTTCAGCTTAGATATCTCAGCAGCCAATGACTCTATCATTCTACTCATTTTATCTAATTTAGGCTCTGAAGATAAAGCAGAGGAAGAAAAAGCCTCACCTCTCTGCCTCCTTCTGTCAGCATGACTTTTGAGTTTTTTTGCAACCATAATATTGGATTCTACTTCTAGGGCTGCATCCTGCATATCAGCTAGAGTAGCACATCTTCTTTCTCTCAACAATAAGCAGAAATCAGAGTCAAAAGCATTGGCATAAGTGAGTTTGGCTGAGGTGGGGATTGGCTTTACTTCTGCAGGTATCTTATTATACATACGATTAAATATTTTATTAAAATCAGGCAAAGATTCCCCATTTTCCTTTTTTAGGTTACCAAACTCAGTATGGTAATACAACAAGTCCTTTTTATCTCCCCAATTCTTCAAAAATGCATTGTCTAAGGCTTCAATATCAGCAATAGATCTAGGGGTCAATTCTCTGAACCATTTTTTGGCCTCTCCATTAAGGCTCTGAACAAAAACTCTCATCCACACATCTTTTTCACTAATATCTAAATTATCAGCATAACTATAAAAAGCATCTAGGTGCTCTTCAGTTGTTACCCCATCTGTACCAGTGAACTTAGGCATGTATTTTTGGTGCTCTCCTGCAGGCATGGCATTTAAAGGAACAGGCAAGACTAAGGGTCCATACTTAGCAGCTATAATTCTTTCCATCTTCGTAGGTGCTTGTTGACCTGCCATGACTGGAGTATGTGGAGGGCTACTGGTAAATTGAATAGTGGGAAACAATGAAATGGATGGCAAATACAAGGGAATATGATGGACTGTATGGGATGAAATCTTTGGACTGAGATCCAAAGGGGAACTAAATGAACAAGGAGCAGTATGGATCTCTGTAGGAAATTTCTCACTAGCAACACTAGGATCTATATCTTCAAATGATACATTCTCAACTATAGCCTCCTCTTGCAGAGATACAAAAGATTTCTTAGGCTTACCTGATCCTGATGCTCCTTTCTGCGATGTTTTCTTCGACTTGATAATCTTCTCAGGGTCAAGAATTGATTCAGTTGATGATTTCTGAGGATTTCTCTGGATATGTCTCACAAACTGAGCCAGAATTTCAATGTGGAGTCGCAAAATGTTGGTCTTCCTCCAGTGGAGTCGCTAGATAGATGATTACAACCAGAAATGTGCCCAAACTTTGTCTATCATCAAAATCTGGAACTGTGTCATTTCCTAGGGAATTTGAGCTTCAATCTCCTCTCCTCGGCAACGGCACCGATTAATGTTATCACCCCAAGAAACTCTCTTAGTTTGTATCTCGGAGATGGTCGGGAACATTACAAACTCAACAAAATGTTGGAAAAGGATGAATGGAAGGTCTAATGCATATTCAAGCCAGATAACCACTTCTACTATGCTTAACTCCAGACATGGGTGAACACCCCCAGACTACAAGGCTTTAGACCACCAATTACTCACAGTTTAAGGAATAGGTGAACATGGAGAATACTGACCACACCAGCGTATGCACAAGACCATGTGATGGCTGGCTGCAACCAGTATGAGGTCTACAAATCTAGTTCCTAATGCACAGACAGGATGACACCTCTCTGGCACTAAGTAAAAGAAACTTGCACAACACATTCAATAATACATACAAGATTCTAACACAGAGGTGGGATGACAGCCCCTCTAATGCTAAATATCAAGAGCACATGAATAAATGCATAACAAGCATAGCCTAGAACAAAGAAGAAGTGGAAAGTGAGCAAATAACAGCAAAAGAAGCTTGTATTAGCTTAAAATGAAGACCAGACGCTGCAAGTATCACAGTAGTTACAGTCTCCAGAAGTTGAACCTTACATCAAAACCCAAAACCATCAACCCTGATTACATCTATTTTGTGGGTATATATAGAGTTTGATTACAAAATATGCTACTATTCTATGCATGGAGGGGTCATAATTGACCACCAACCACATTAACGATCTAAAATGGGCCTCTGCTACAATCTGTTGCTTCAATGAATGAACTTGATCTTCTCTGATATTTTGTTGTCCTTCTTGAGTAGGTAGAGTAAATATGGATAAATTCCATGCCTGATAAATGTTTTAACTGCTCGAGGCTTTGTACCCTTTTGTCCTTCGACCATCCTTCCTTGAATGTAGTTGTTGAAGTAGTAAATATGCAGAGTACTTGGTAGTTGATCATTGTTATCCTTCTCGGGTACATGTTACAGGTCAAGAGCATGGAGACTTCATGGCAGATGAACAGAATGTAGGAACAAAGTTGGCCGTTGGATCATGCAAATCAATGGGGAGATCTCATGGCAGGAGAAGAGGTAGGTACGTGAGTGGGACAAACACGGGCTGTTGGATTTTGGGCAGTAGATCCAATGGTGACCGGGGTGGAAGCTACGCAGGAATAGTGGTTTTGGGTGGCGGGCAGTATTGATCACACTGCCTTTGGAGCTACGACGGTATTTGTACACAGCCCTGAAATCACACTTAGTGCACAACGCGTGGAAGATGGGACATGGAGAAAACCATTTTCCCTGTGGGTTATCGTGCAGGTAGGTTTCAGAATCGGGAGCAGCGATTGCTGTTAGATCACAGGGCAGGGACGATCGGACGGTGGGAACTTGATGACGTGTTAATGAAGCGGGGAATTGGTGGAGACCGTTAGATGGGGGCATATAAAATCAATGGTTGCAATGATGGGCGATGATGGGTTATGGAGGTGCGAGGGCACATAGTCATGGTCTTATGGGTTTAGAATTTGTGCTTCGCGATTAAGGGCTAGGGGCGAAACAGAGGCTTTGTTGGGTTTCAGAGAGTTTGAACAGGGAATGGAGAAGTTTTAGGTGGAAAAACAGAGATGGTGGGGCTATGGAGTGTAAGGAAAATGAAGGAGAAGGGAGGAAAATACTGCAAAGATCTGCCTTCTCTGTATAAACACATGGCCGAGCTGATATTTGGTCCACCAAATGCTAAAGTATGTAGTAGAGCTAACAATACCTACACTAAGAATGCAGAGAAAATATCACTAACTATGGTGTGTTCTATCGATCTGTGTATTGGTCCGACCACAGTAGGCGTTACTCTGCCAACCCTAACTTTCACTCAGAGAAATCTGTTGCATTCTCAACCTACTGTAAAAGAAATGCCATTTTAGTCTGCCCCTGGAATTAAAAAACAAAAAAAAAACAAAGAGAGAAAAAATGCTCCTTCTTGCTCAAAACTACCATCTCTGCCCTGGGAAGAACACACTTCTAACTTGTCATCAACTGACACAATATGTGTAATGCCACACTCTCACACTCAGTATTTCATTTGATTTCTATGAGTCGTTACTCCAGTCTTGTGTGTACGCTGATATTTGAATATATTTTTTGTGAAGTTGAATAGAGCTATATTAATTGCATTAGTTGTGAAATTCGAATAGTCGCAGTCGAATCTTCCACTTTCTCTGTTGTATTATGTGTTGAATCATTTATGCAATGTTGGTTGGTACATTGAAGACTCTAATGCATTGAATTGTTGCCATGAAAGTCATAACCAGTGTTGGTTTATTTTGAGAAGGGCTACGTTCAATTGTAGTGAGGAAGTCATGTCCATAGTTTATTCTCTGCTTTCTATGTGTTGAATGGGCTGTTATTGAGACTATTGTAGGAGAACCGATCACAGTAGGAGTCGAACTACTACGGGAGCTGATCTTGCTCAAGGAATCCGACAGGCTCGCTAGAGGCCTCTTCCACTGTCAAGAGATCGTGTATGCTGAGCTAGCCGATCCCTCATTCATATTCTAATCTCTGCTCTCCATCCTCCGCTCTCTGCTCTCTGCATACCACCAAATAGCAGTACTCTATTTATCTACAACATTTTCTTTGTCTCCACACCCACTCTTGTTAAGAAAAATATCTAAAATCCCATAGTCTAGCTCCCCTTCACACTGTAATGTTGATTGGCTTTGAATTAGGCATCGAGATATATAAATCTCCTTGGTTGTACAGGGGGAAACGACCATTCTTAGAGGTTTGTGGCAAATGACCTGGTCGTGGCTCACATCCTTTTCGATTATGCCACTCCTCTGCCTTGCTCCTCCTCCTCTATCCTTCATTTGATCTACAAAGCATTCTACACTGCTCAACGTAGCCATCTGCATCTGCATCTGCATGCCGCCCCCTTCCATGGGTTCTACCAGAGTCATGTACTTCTCCCACTGGGATATAACAAAAAAACTATCATATGTATATTTCGTTTCCACATGATCAAGTAGTACAACATCCCAATAGCTTGCAGTGATCTCTCTGTAGAGCTCAACTTGGATGGTAACTGGGCTTGAAAATGGAGGAGAGGAAAGTGGAGATAGAACTGGTTGTTGCGATTATTGATGCACCACTCTGAGTATTCTTCAAGTTTGAACATGGCTATGCGATAGTTAATTTCTTTTTCTGTGAACCACAATTTTATTATCTATCTCCTGTCTCTATGCCTGTTTCATTCTCCTACAATGAATGTTATGCCACTAAGGAGCACTAAGAGGGTGAAAATCACTACCCATAGGGCTACTTCATAAGAATCCATGGCCATTCCTATGCCTTGAAAACTGATAAGGTTGTGACTTAAAAATTAATAACAATAACAACCCACTTTATGCGTTGGAAAAGTAAAGCAGATCCGTTCATATATATATGCAGAGTTAGCTTGGACAAGTTGGATTTATACAACCCTGTGGAAGTGGCGTCAGAGGTGGTATAATGTAGGGTGGTATAGTGGATGGTTTGTGCTTTCCATGCTGTGTTTAAAAGATCCTAAACGTTTCTGAAATCCATGAGTTATGTTAGCTGCATTGGTGTCGTATGTGCGTTAAACACTTTGTTGACTATCATGCATATATATATGGCTTGATGTGTTCTTTTAAAAGGACTGTAGCATAAGCATTTATATGATCAAAGATCCATGGTCTTTCAAATAAAATTAATTTAAATTTCTCTAATTCTCCTCATCTCCATTTTCACTCTATTTCTCCTTTTTTTTCATCTCCATCTTTCCCAACCTCATTCTTGTAACATATTCAATTATTAAATTAACAAGTAAACAATATCACCCTCACCCTCACCCTCAAAAGACTTTTAGCTTAATTCGAATCGTTGAGAAGTAGACTTCCAACGAAATTTGTAAATGATAAAGAGATTCTTCAACACATAATCCTTAAAAATACAAAATACAACCATTTCCATTGTTGAAAGATCCATTCCACCAATTCTTCATAAATGCACTCATCGTTGTATTATTCATTGTCATACTCGTACCTTCAATTGCAATAGTTACACAAAATATCGGGTTCTAGGGCCCCTCGGCGTCTAAGGCCCCCGAGCTGTGGGCATAGGCAGAGGCGGGCGAGGCACCCCTACCAATGCATGAGGCCCAAGGGCCCTGGGTTCCCAGGGGTGATTCAATAATTGACCTAGAGTGTCCAACCCCTTGGGATGTGTGCTTGGGTGAGGATGGGTGAGGCATCCCCACTCAGACTCGTGACCTTGGGCACCGAGAGCCGATTCCCATAATCGGCCCTCAGTGTGCAGTGCCCCTAGGCCGTGGACCTAGACGCGGGCCAATGATATTTTCGGACATAAAAGATCCATCAGAAGAGAAAAATGACCAAACTGAGGCACAAAATATTATGTAGGAAGGCAATAATGAAACTTTAGAAGATGATGAACATGGATTATATGATATTATTGATTAAATTTAAGTTATGCTTGCAAATCAAGCTCATTTTTTGGAGCTATTCAATAGTTGTAATGTTTTGACTTTGAGATTTTATGAGAAGAGTAAGTATTCAATTATTGTTGTTATATGTTTGATATTTGTATTATGTGATTTTCACTTTAATTTTTATGTCAATCATTATTTTTTGAAAAAAGATGTGATTATTATTTTTTTTTTACATAAATTCATAAAATTGGTATTTTTTAAACTTTTTTGTTAAACTTTTCTCATAAAAATTGTTTATTTGGCATGTCATTTTTAACAAAAATATCTCAAAACGTGTTTGTTTTTTTTTTTGTTTAATATATATATATATAATATATATATATCTATATTATAATATATATATTATATTCAGAATGTGTATTCTTATGTTGAATGTTAAAAGTTATTGCTTTTTCAGTGACAATTATTTGATGTGCATTGAAATATTAATTAACGATAGATAAATATATAGAAAATCATAACTTTAAAATATACTATGCAAAAAATGAAGATATCACTACAAAAAAAATGAAAAGAAAAACAAAAAACACAAACCTAAAAAACGCTTAAAAATAAATATCTTAGGGAAGAAGAAGAAGAAGAAGAAGAAGACTACTTCAAAAACTGTTAAATTTAAAAAATAATTATCCACAGTTATTACATTAGAAAATTTAAGTGTCAAAAATAAGTCTTCTAAAAAACATAGTTGATGTTGCATCAACACTTTTCAAAATGAGCATGAAAATCACTAACATTTTAAAAATTATATTCATACTTGATACATACGAAAATTTAAAGTGTGAAAAATGATGGGACCAACCCTGTCCTATAGTCCAGACATGAATATTGATTAAAGAACTTATATGAATGTTGATTAATGAAATTATTAAATGTGTGATTTGAGGGCGGCTAGATATTATGTTGATTTTTTTTGTTTAAATAGTACGCGTTGGCTGTGAGGGAGACACATGTCTCTGCCTCAAATTCTGTCCTCCCACCTTGAATTGTGCTATGGAACCCTAATGGCTCCATTTACTCCGTCTTTTTCGCTTTGGCTAGTCTTTGCGGTGCTCTGGTTCACTTGGGTCTCTGCAAGAGTTTTTGCGACCTTTCTGTTTGTGCTTCCATCCTTGACTCTACTCTGTCAATTGGACTATGTTTACACTATTTAGTCATGTCTCTCTTTTGCTAGCTAGGTTTTATTGATATAATGGCGTTTTCTGTTCTCTTCTATCCGTCGGTTAGCTCAAGGGTTTCGAAGCTCGACTCTCTATCTTCTGCAAATGGGTTCCTTGGCCCTGAAGGTTTTGTGGGTGTTATCTACGATTGCTTTCTCCTGAGTACATTTTCTCCTGTACTGTTTTCTTTGCTCACTATGTTTGTTCCACGGTGTAATTTGTTATTTGGTTCGATGATTTCAGGTCGCAGCGACCAAGTGACCCAGCATTTGACCTCAACTCGTCGGCTACAAACGGTAAGTCCTCGTTCTCTACTTTAGTTCTACAGTTGGATTTTTCTATTTTGTTAAGGGTCTTGCTCCTTTGTGAGCAGGGTTTCCTTGCTGGTAGGTGACCTGTCGATTCCTTCCTCCAGCTCGACACTGCTCTCGGGTAAGCATAGTCTTACAAACCCTCACTGTTCTTCAAGTGGTTAGACTAGTATGAGGTCATAGTTCCAAACTTGTTGGTCAGGGTTTTCAAGTCACAGTTCAATCATTCTTTAGCTTTTATAGTTTGTATGTAGGGTTTTTATGTTGGGGTTTCGAACCCGACTCCTCTGTTGACATATAATGTATTTCTTTTTTTGGTTTTGTCTTCGGGCTGTAGCACTTGGACATTCTATGTATGGACTTGAATATGCTTGAGAAGGAAAGAGAAAGATGTATTCAATTTTATATTGTACCTGTAAATTCGTGTAGTCTCTTTGCCGTGATTGTATTCAAGGGTGCTCTGAAGCCCTCCTTCATTTAGCTGTAGTTTCCTTTTTCAAATGCTTTATGTGGTGTTTATGAACAATATTTATTTGCTGTAAGTCGTATTCGATTCTCCAACTAGCTGTTCGTCCTTCTTGCTTGGTGTTGGTGCTTTCACGATACCTCGTTTGCTTGCTAGGTCTGATATTGTCACTATCTATTAAGAAACAAAAACCTCATTCGCTATTTCATCACTGCTATTAGGAACACACTCAGGCTAGTATTTAAACAGGAAAATATATATGTAATTTGATGCTGCGATGGATTCAAATTTTCATAGGAAATTTGATAATGTTATTCTTATTTTTATTATGTTGGATAACAACCCTACAATGTTTCATGTTTTTGCTTCTTGTAAGATCTGTTGAACAGTTTCAAGAACTGTCAATCAGTTACATGTAGTTACATTTAATAACTGTTCTTTCATCCAAATCCTGTAATTGATTTAAAACAGTAACTAAAAGAAATTAAAAACAAAAGTGAAGCACATCCTACTGTTAAGTCCTAAATGCTACAAACTAAAGAAAATTAAAAGATTCAGGTACCAATGACCTGTCAACCTATCATCCTATGAGACAAACACTTTAATTTTTTTCACCCTGAGCTGGATGCTCTTGCATCAGGCTCCTGGGGTAACGAAAATTCATGGCTCTGTTCCATGAGATCCTCGACAGAATATGCTGCACACTATATCTGTGCCGCATCAAGCCACGAACTGTCCTCAATGGGACAGTTCATCTACTTGACAAGGTACTGAAGGTACTCTTTCCCGCGAGTCCGCTTGGCCACCTGTGCGTCGAGAATTCTCTCGATATTAAGGGGTTGAGCTGAAGGCATTTGCCTCATCCAAAAACCATGTTCCATCTGGGTGTCCCGTTCTAACCATGCCGAACTATCGTCTTCAGGACTGGAAGAGTATGGAAACAAATCTGCCACGTTGAAGATGGGTGATATGCATATCCCTAGAGGCAATAGTAATTCATAGGCATTTGCAGAGAATTTAAACAAAATTTTTCAAGGGCCAATCTTCTTATATTTCAGTTTGTGGTATTCACCCTTAGGGAATCATTCTCTGCACAAATGTGCAAGGACTTCATCCCCCACATTAAATTCTACCTCTCGCCATTTCAGATCTGCTCGCTGTTTATACTTTTGACTGTTGTCCTGCAACTTCGACTTTACCTACTCGTGTAGGTCATTCATTACTTTGGTGAAATCTTACCCATCAGTACTCCATCTTTCCAGCTATCCCAGATCCCGTAACTCATGCACTCTACGAGGATGCATGCCATACAAGATCTGAAAAGGATTGTACCTCGTGCTGCGATTCGATGAATTGTTGTAAGCGAATTCCCCCTGGGAAAGTACATGATCCCACTTCGGTGAATTTTCTTTGATCAAGCTCTGTAGCAGGTTTCCCAAGCTCCTGTTCACCACCTCCATCTGCCCATCAGTCTGTGGGTGATAAGTAGAGTTGAAGTTCAACTATGTGTCCAACTTCTTCCACAGGGTGCGCCAGAAATGTCCTGTAAATTTCACATCCCTGTCGGAAATAATGGACTTAGGCAAGCCGTGCAGTCTGACAATCTTCGTGAAAAACAAGTGTGCTACATGAGTGACATCACTGGTTTTTCTACAAGGAATGAAATGTGCCATTTTTGAGAACTGGTCCACTACCACCATCACAGAGTCATAATCGTGATGTGTTCTTGGCAGACCCAAGAAAAAGTCCAAGATGACTGAGTCCCATGGTCTACTCGGAATAGGCAGTGGTGTGTAGAGTCCCGTATTCTGACTGTGTCCTTTCGACAACTGACACACTTTACACCTGGTTAAAAATTGCTGCACATCTCTCTGCATCTTTGGCCAATAATAAAAGTGACTCAACTGATCTAAGGTCTTGTCAATGCTGAAATGTCCGTCCAGACCTCCACTGTGCTTCTCCCGGATGATGTTCTCCCTCATCGAACAATCAGGAGTACATAGCTATCCTCCTTTAAACATCAGCTTCTCCTGTAAGTTATAGTCCAGCCATGGACTATTATTCCTCAATAAAGGGTTTTGGCAGTGTTCATAAGCCTCCTTGAAATCTGCATCTGTCTGATACAAGTCTATCAGATGTTCGAATCCCAACACTTGTATCATACTCTCCTGTAGGAGCAAAGCTCTCCTGCTCAACGCATCTGCTACCTTGTTGGCCTGTCCACTAATATGCTTCAAAACAAACGTAAAACTCTGCAAGTACTCAACCCACTTCGCATGCTTGTGGTTTAGCTTATGCTGCTTCATAACATACTGCAACACAGAATTTTCAGAAAACAAAACAAATTCATTACCTAGCAAATAGTGTCTCCATTGCTTCAATGCTTGGACGACAACATAGAACTCCTTGTCATAAGATGAGTACTTCTACCTACTTTCATTCAATTTCTCACTTAAATAAGCAACAGGTTTGTCTTCCTCGCTGAGTATGGCCCCAATGGCTGTACCACTAGCATCACAATGAACTTGGAACAGTTTGTTAAAACCAAGCAACCTCAAAATTGGCCTTTCAATGATCTTCTTCTTCAAGGTATAGAAGCTTTTCTCTGCCGCTTCAGTCCAACAGAAAGATTGACTTGCCATTTTTATTGTGTTCAACATAGGTGTGCAGATCTCACTAAAATTCCTTATGAACTTACGATAGAAACTTGCCAACCCATGAAAACTATGAACCTCGAACAAACTCTTTGAGGATGGCCAGCGAATGATAGCTACAATTTTCTCTGGGTCCATTTTCAGCTCGTTTTCTGCAATAAAAAAACCCAAGTAAACTAATTACCTCTGAAAAAAGAACATTTTTTCAAGTTTATCAGCAGCTTGTTTTGTTGCAATTTCTCCAGCACACTTCGAACATGTCGAAAATGTTCCTCTTTAATCTTGCTGAAAATCAGTATATCATCAAGATATACAATCACGAACTTCCCAATGAATTCTTTCAACATCTCGTTCATCAGGTGCATAAAGGTACTAGGGGAATTACTTAACCTGAATGGCATCACTAGCCACTCATACAGTCCTTCATTAATCTTGAAAGCTATTTTCCATTCGTCCCCTTCTCTGATTCTAATCTGGTGGTATCCACTCTTTAGATTGATTTTCGAGAAATACGTTGTTCCACTTAAGCAGTCCATCATGTCATCCATCCGTGGCAATGGAAACCTATACCTGATGGTAATCTTATTGATGGCTCTTGAATCTATGCACATTCACCATTCTCCACCTTTCTTGGGTGCTAAAACTGTTAGAACTGCACAGGGGCTTAAACTCTCCCTTATCAACCCCTTGTCCAGCAATTCCTGTACTTGTTTTCTAATCTCCTTGTTGTCCTTAGGACTCATTCAGTATGCTGCCTTGTTGGGTAAACTAGCTCCGGGTATAAATTCTATGTGATGACTGATACTTCTCTTAGGAGGTAATTTATTTGGCAAATCATCCACTACAATTTCGCTGAACTCCTGCAACATGTCCTGAATTTCTTCAGGCAAATCTGCAACTTCAGTGTGTAACAACACTGTTTTTGGCCTCCTTACAACAACATATTTTATCTCATTGTTTTCAATCTATTTCAAAAATTCCTTTCCTCCCACCAACAATGCTTTGGTTCAACTAGTTTCTGTTGTTTCTTCCTCCTTGTTGGGTACAAGCATGTGCTTAATCCCATCCTTGACAAACTTGTAACAATTTGTCTTTCCATCATGCACTACCTTTCTGTCATACTGCCATGGCCTTCCTAGGAGTATGTGACACATTTCCATAGGCATAACATCACAAATAACCTTGTCCCTATATCTGCCAATATGGAACTCAACCTCACACTGTTCATCAACTGACAATTGATGTCCTTTTTGCAACGACGACACCTTATAAGGAGTAGGGTGCTTCAACCATTTCAAGCCCAACTTCTCCACCATCTCTATGGCAACTAGATTATCCATACTCCCACTGTTGATAATCAGCTTACAGCATTTCCCGTTTGACTTACAAATAGTCTGGAATAATGCCTTTCTTTGGGTTTGGTTAGCTGTCTCCTTTGCTGGTTTCAACAGCACCTTATTCAAAACTAAGGCCTCCCCTATCTCCGACACATTCTCTACCTCCTGGGGTAGTGTCTCTGCTTCCTCCGTTTGAGCAACATATGCTCCTCTTGTTCCAGCCTGTTCACCTTCAGGACACTCATAGGATTTGTGCCCCCACTTGTGGCACCTGTAACACTGAATGGCAGCTCCTTTGCCTCTTCCACTACCTCTTCTACGCTGGTATGGCCTTCCTCCCCTAGTGCTACTATCCTTCTCTGCTATCTCTGAGGTCTTTGAACTGCTTCCCTCCTCACTATTGTTGGTAGCTTTTCCTTTGCCAAAGGATTGTCCTCTCCCTCTACCAGTTCCTCGTCCTCTCCAGGCATTCTGCTTTCTTGTGATCTTTTTTTCTGCCTTTAAGGCACTCTGGTATGCTTCCTCTATAGTTTTTGGAGAAAGAATACTTATCTCATCCAATATCTCTAGCCTTAGGCCATTCACAAACCTTGTTGTCTTTTCTGGGGTGTCTTTAGTATAACCAGCTCTCAAATTCACCCAATAGAATTCTTCGGTATATTCTTTCACCGTCATTCCTCTCTACTTCAAATTTTGTACTTGTTAATGTAGAGCAATCTGGTAATCTTTGGGCAAAAACCTACCCTTCATCTTGGCGACCATTCTGGTCCACTTCTTGATTGGTAACTTATTCAATCTTCTCCTCTCTACTTGGACAATGTCCCACCATAAGGCCGCGTGTCCTTTCAGCTTGGTAGCAGCGAATCTAACTCTCTTATCTTCGTTGACCTCCTCACATTCAAAATATTTATCCAGGTCACTAATCCAGTCCAATAGCACTTTTGTGGACAAACTTCCATCATAATTCGGAATTTTAGTTTTTGGCTTACTGCTAGCCAACAAGACTAACCTTAACAATTTGATTTCCAGTCCTTCTTCATTTGATCCATCTGTTGTAACTACAGTTTCTTCTTCACTACTATTCCCCACTTCTAGATCCCTTCCTCTTCCTGCTTCTACTGCTACCAGTCGGGCATTCAGGATCCTAATCTCCTCTCTCAATTCTTCTTCCGTTACTCTTTGATTAGCTCTCCCACGACCTCGCCTTCCAACTTCCATTTCTATGAAAACAAAACTCAAACCTGGCTCTGATACCAAAATGGATGGGACCAGCCCTGTCCTATAGTCCGTACATGAATATTGATTAATGAAATTATATGAATGTTGATTAATGAAATTATTAAATGTGTGATTTGAGGGCGGCTAGATATTGTGTTGATTTTTTTTGTTTGATTGGTATGTGTTGGCTGTGAGGGAGACATATGTCTCTACTCAGATTCCATCCTCCCGCCTTGTATTGTGTTATGGAACCCTAATGGCTCCGTTTACTGTTTTTTTCGCTTTGGCTTGTCTGTGCGGTGCTCTGGTTCACTTGGGTCTCTGCAAGAGGTTTTGTGACCTTTCTATTTGTGCTTTCGTCCTTGACTCGGCTCTATCAACTGGACTCTGTTTACACTATTTGGTCATCGCTCTGTTCTACTAGCTGGGTTTTATTGATATAATGGCGATGTCTGTTCTCTTATGTCTGTCGGTTAGCTCGAGGGTTTCAAAGCTCGACTCTTTGTCTTCTACAAATGGGTTCCTTGGCCTTGAAGGTTTTGTGGGTGCTGTCTATAGTTGCTTTCTCCTTAGTACATTTGCTCCTGTATTGTTTTCTTTTCTCACTGTGTTTGTTCCATGGTGTAATTTGTTATTTGGTTCAATGATTTCAGGTCGCAGCCACCAGGTGACCCAGTATTCGACCTCAACGCGTCGGCTACAAACGGTAAGTCCTCGTTCTCTACTTTAGTTCTGCAGTTGGCTTTTGCTGTTGTGCTAAGGGTCTTGCTCCTTTGTGAGCAGTGTTTCCTTGCTAGTTGGCGACCTGTCGATTCCTTCCTCCGGCTCGACATTGCTCCCCGTTAAGCATAGGCTTACAAACCCTTGCTATTCTTCAAGTGGTTAGACTGGTATGAGGTCGCAGTTCCAAACTTGTTGGTCAGGGTTTTCGAGTCACAGTTCAATCATTATTTAGCTTTTACAGTTTTTATGTAGGGTTTTTAGGTTGGGGTTTCGAACCCGACTTCTTTGTTGACATACAATGTATTTCTTTTTTTGGTTCTATCTTCGGGCTATAGCACTTGGACATTCTATGTATGGACTTGAATATGCTTGAAAATGAAAGAGAAAGATGTATTCAGTTTTATATTGTACCTGTAAATTCGCGTAGTCTCTTTGCTATGATTGTATTCAAGGGTGCTATGCTAATAAGCTAGTAGGATATGATCCATTTGGGTGAATCTACCCAAATATTTCCTCGACCAAAACAAAAAAACAAAAAACTTAGAGCATAATTTTTATCACAATTATAGCAAAGTCCATGTCTTTGGTAATATGTTGTTTTTGTTAGAAACAACCTTTGTACTATTACATGATGATGAGTAAGATTTATGATTGGGGATTTAGTTTGAAAAACATAAATAAAACAATGAAAATAGTTCTTTTCATTTGTTCTCACTTCTTTTAATTTCCTTCCATAAGAAATCATATTTTCGTTTCGTTATTGAATTTATTGTTTTCTCCCTTTATATGATAAAGATCCATGGTCTTTCAAATTAAATTAATTTAAATTTCTCTAATTCTCCTCATCTCCATTTTCACTCTATTTCTCCTTCTTCTTTTTCCATCTCCATCTTTCCCAACCTCATTCTTGTAACATATTCAATTATTAAATTAACAAGTAAACAATATCACCCTCACCCTCAAAAGATTTTTAGCTTAATTCGAATCGTTGAGAAGTACACTTCAACGAAATTTGTAAACGATAAAATGTCAGAGAGATTCTTAAACAAAAAATCCTTAAAAACACAAAATAAAACCATTTCCATGGTCGAAAGGTCCATTCCACCGATTCTTCATAAATGCGCTCATCGTTGTATTATTCGCTGTCATACTCGTACCTTCCATTGCACTAGTTACAGAGGATATCGGGTTCGCTTTCGTTTGTACCAATTGCAAGCCGTGCGTAAAGAACGTGGCATGGCGTGTCCAACTGGAGGTCTTTACTCTCGTGACCCGTGACCAGGTCGCTCACGATTCTTCCCTTTCTTAGCGGAGAAGATAAGGTGAATCATGAATGGGCTTCATAAAATCTAATTAATAATCATCCTATATCACGGGAGCCAATAGCTTTTCACTTACCACGTGGGTACGCTATCGTAGAGCCGGCCAGCCGCCGTCATATAACCATTTTATTGCAATTTCCATGTGCAGTCATTTCATTTTCCTCTGGATTTCGCTTTCTTTGCATCCAGATTTCATTCCTCTCCGTCTCTGAATTTGTCATCCAGAAGCCATGGTTTGAGCTGTCCAGGGAAATTAAAATGCCGGCACTTGCAGAGGAACCAGCTCGCCCTTTAAAGCCCCACGGATCATCTTCATCATCGTATATTCTCCTGGTGAGTTACGTTTCAACGAATCATTTCAAGCTAATAGCAATCCCCAATTTGTGGTTTCTAGATTTTGAAATGTATTGTTGAATATTCATGTGGGTTATTGTTAAATTGAAATGGGTGGACGGTACTCACCATGCAGGTGCAACACTTGATTGAAAAATGTCTTTTGTTCAACATGGATCAGAGACAATGTGTGGAGGTGCTTTCAAAGCATGCCAACATACTACCTGTAATAACCATCACAGGTATTTAATTATAAGCGCTGCACACACTTACACTCTGCTGCTTCACACCAGTTGAATTTCCCATTCTGTCCATGTTTGTCAGTTGTTTACTGTAATTTGTGTGATTCGTAATTTGCAGTGTGGAATGAATTGGAGAAAGAGAACAGGGAGTTCTTCTCCTCCTATTCCAGAAACATGAAAAACAGAAGAGAAGGGGATTCCTGTAGCCAGGCGGTCCCTGAGCAGATGTTAGAAGGTGCAGTGGCTGAAATAAGCGATCAGAAACTCGACCAAGATCATTTTGTTTCCGACAACGTGCCTCGGGCTAGGATTTTACCATAAATGAACTCAGGCCGTTCAGAAATCTCATAGATGAATTAGTAGGGCTTAGTTTGACAGTTCTGTTTGTATAGCTTCCCATCTGAGCCGGAGCTCGTTAAAATAGCTAATTAACTTATTTAAAATTAGGTAGAGTCTGCTGAGCCAAGTTTAATTAAGTGATAGATGAATTCAGCGTGATTATATGTCAAATTATTTTCGGTGAGTCGCTAATAAGTGGAAATATATAAATATCTCTTACCTGGTTCATGGTAATCAATTAAGTTTTTTTGTGATCAATAAAAAAAAGCCCCAATTCCTATGTTTTGTGTGTGAAATTTGTATTTTGGCTCTTTTGCCTTTTCAACAAACTGGCATGAAATTTATGTTTTAACTCTTTTACATTTTCAAAAAATTGATATCAGGATGAGATTACAACACATTAGTATCAAAATGAGATTACAAAGAACCACAGAAAACGAATTAGCAACGGTATTTGTGATTAATGCTATAACACACCTTCTAGCCCAGGCCTCAAGCAATTAAAGCCAAGTGCAAAGTCATAAAGTGCAAAGTGAACGTTTTTTCGATTGTAAGAGGGTTTATATGTTGAGAGGTTTTTAAAACATTCAAAAGTTTTTTTATATGATTAAGTGGATTTTTTTAATCAGTTAGAACCTTTTTAAAAGGATTGATTTTATATTTATAAAAGGGCTTTCAAAATAAAGTTTTTTTTTTTTTAATATTTAAGTTTCCAAAAAGTGGCTATTTGAATTGGAAATGGTTTTTTTTTTAAGTTTTTTTAATAAAAAAATAAAACTTAGGGTTTAATGAAAGGAGAAATTTTAGGGTTTTTATTAAAAGGGTTTCAAAGAGTATTTTTTGGAAAAAGTTGACTTTCTCAAATTTCTAACCTTAGTTCCCAGCACGGAAGGATTATGATGCATGGGTTATTAAGATGGCGACCACATTGCAGGCTCATGATGTTTGAGATTATGTCCAGTTTGGGTTTTCAGAACCTAAGGATGAAGTAGAAGATTGAACTCTCATTAATGCAAAGAGGGAACTATGGAAGAAAGACAAAAGGAAGAATGCACAAACGTTGCAGCTTATCCAAAAGGGAGTGGACCGAATAGTGTTCCAAAAGATTATGATTACGTCTTCAACAAAGGAAGCATGGGAGACCTTGACGACAAGATATAAAGGTATGGCCAAAGTCAATATTGTTAAGTTGCATAATACTAGGAGAGATTTTGAAAGTCTACAGATCAAGGAGACAAAGGACATCGATTCTTTTATGAATAGGGTCATGACTATCATAAATCAGTTAAAAATTTATGGTGAGGAAATTAAAGAGAAAATAGTGGTTGAGAATGTCCTCAGGTCTTTGTCTACCAAATTTGATATTGTAGTTGCAGCCATAGAAAAATACATGGATTTTACAGCATTGCCAGTTGATGAGTTGATGGGATCACTTCTATCACATGAGGCAAGGATAGATAGAAATAACAATTCCACTTTAGATACCTCTTTCAAAAGGCGGGTGTCTATTTCAAGAGACTGAGGTCGAAGCAGAAGTAGATTGAGAGGTAGAGGATGAGTCGGAAGACATGGTGGTTAGAGAGATGGCTGAGAAGAGCATGAACATGAAAGTGGAAGAAACTATAGAAGCTTCAACAATAATCAAAGATTTGACAAATCAAAGTTGAGATGTTATTATTAAAATAGATTTGGTCGTTATGCCTGTGATTGGAGGAAGAGGAAAGATGATCAAGGGTACCAGAGAGCTAATGTCACTACAGAGAGTATTAACTCCATGTTCTTAGCTTGCCATACCATGCATGAACCTTCTGATAATGTGTGGCTATTAGATAGTGGTTGCAGTAACCACATGACAGGAAACAAGAATAATGGTTGCAAATTTGGATTAATCTGTGAAGACAGAGGTAAAGTTGCAGACTGACAAGACTTTGGATGTAGATGGAAAAGGAGTCGTCAACATTCTGACCAGGCAAGGGTGGTTGAAGACAATCTCAGAGGTATATTATGTTCCTGGTCTCAAACATAATTTAATAAGTGTTGTTCAATTGACACATAAAGGATACAACATTATCTTTCAAGGACAATAATGTGTTAAATATGACAAGCCCCCAAGCATGCAGCTGATAGAAAAGGTGAAGATGACGAGGAACAAACTCTTTCCTCTAATCATGAATTACAGTGATCAAGTCACTTCTTTTACAGTTTCATGTTCTAATGATTATTGGTTATGAAACTTTTTGTTTGGACACTTGCATTTTCTAGTTTAGGATTGTTGCAACAGAAAAAAATGGTCAGATGATTACCTCCCATCAAAGAACCTGTTAGTATTTGTGAGTGTTGCATCTTGGGAAAGAAACGTCATTAAAGTTTTCCAAAGGGAGTTGCATACATAGCAAAGAAGCCTCTTGAGATAGTGCATACAGACTTGTGTGGAGCTATGAGAACACAGTCGATTGGTGGAAGTTGTTACTTCCTCACTTTCATTGATGACTATAGTAGAAAGACTTGAATTTACTTCTTGAAGCAGATGTCTAAAACTTCAAATCCTTAGCAGAGAACTAAAGTGATCGACAGATCAAGGTATTGACGTCGTATTGTGGTGGAGAATATGTTTCAAAGGCATTCTGTGATTACTGCAAACAACATGGAATCAGAAGACAGTCTACAACCAGGTACACATTGCAGTAGAATGGTGTAGCAGAGAGAAAGAACATGACAGTTATAAACATGGAAAGAAGCATGTTGAAAGGAAGAAACATGTCTAATGAGTATTTGGAAGAAGCAATTGCATGTATTGTTTATGTGATAAATAGATCCCCTACAAAGAGTGTGATGAACAGAGTACCAGAAGAAGCATGCTGAGGTATGTCTTGCAGTGTATCTCATCTCAGAGTGTTTGGATGTGTAGCTTAAGCACATGTGCCTAAGGAGTGAAGAGGCAAATTGGATGATAAAAGTGAAAAATGCATATTAACTTGTTATAGTGAGCAATTAAAAGCTTACAAATTGTATAACCCTGTCACCAAGAAGACCATAAATAACATAGATGTCATGTTCAAAGAACAAGAGTCGTGGAATGGTAGTATAGACTAAACAGTTGATGCACAAGTGCCACTGATGGAAGAAGATGATGTAGCAGAAAAGGAGCAACAAGAATCATGGGTGAAGACACCAAATAGAGACACACCAACAAGGACTCCAGATTTTCTGAGCAGTATGGATCTTCAAACAGATCAACAGATTGAGATTCTCCCAACAATCAATCAAGTGATGAATCAAGCAATGGTAAGAGAAATATGAGAAGTTTGAAAGATATTTATGATGATTTGGATGTTAGTTCAAATTTTGCATTGTTGTCATTCCAACCTTCTTCGTTTGAAGAAGCTATCAAAGATGAAAATTGGGTGCAAGTCATGGATGAAGAAATTGAAGCTATTGAAAATAATGATACATGGGATTTGGTTTATTTCCCAAAGGACAAAAATCTCATTGGTGTGAAGTGGGTGTACAAGACAAAGTTGAATGAGAAAGGCGAAATTAACAAATTTAAAGCAAGACGTGTAACAAAAGTTTTATCACAACAACCGAGAATAGATTTTGGAGAAATGTTTGCTCCAATAGTCAGATTGGATACTGTAAGAGAAGTTCTAGCCACAACATCTCAGAACAAGTGGAGAGTATATTAGATGGATGTGAAATCAACCTTCTTTAATGGAATTCTAGAAGAAGAAATGTATGTGCAACAATCTCCAGGATATGAAGTTGAAGGTAAAGAAGATAACATTTACATGTTGAAACAAGCCCTCTATGGACTCAAGCAAGTTCCTAGAGCTTGGTATAGCATAATTCATAGCTACATGATTAAGAATGGATTTTGCAGAAGTAACATTGAGCCTACCTTGTACACAAAGGTAAATGAGCATGGACCCATTTTGACTGTTTTCTTATATCTTGATGACATGATTTTTATGGGTGATCTTGAGTTAAATGAATGTAAAGCAGCCATGAAGAAAGAAGTTGAGATGACAAATCTTGATCTTATGAAATATTTTCTTGGCATAGAAGTTGAGCAATCTGAAAAAAAAAAAAAAAAAAAAAAAAAAAAAAAAAAAAAAAAAAAAAAAAAAAAAAAGAAAAAAAAAAAGGAATCTTTATTTGTTAAAATAAATATGCCAAAATTTGCTGAAAAGGTTTAGGATGGATAATTGCAAAATTTTCCCTACACCAGTTGCAACAGGTACAAAGTTAAGCAAGGATGATGAAAGATCAGATGTCAATCCAACTCTATTCAAAAGATTGATTAGTAGCCTCATGTATCTCACGGCTAAAAGACTGGATATTATGCAAGGAGTGAGTTTGATTTCCAGATATATGGAGACTCCAAAAGACACACATTAGAGTGCAGGAAAAATAATTATGAGATACATAGTAGGAACTAGAGATTGTGGCATAATGTATGCAAGCATAGAGAAGAAGGATTTGATTGGGTACACAGACAATGATTTTGCATGCAGTTTGGGTGATAGGAAGAGCACTTCTAGTTATGTGTTCCATCTTGGTTCAGGTGTGATTTCATGGGCATCTAAGAAGAATCCAATTGTGACACTTTCGTCAGCAAAAGCAGAATATGTGGCAGCAACATCAGCAACATGTCAAGTAGTATGGTTAAGAAGAGTATTTGATGGACTCAAGTAGAAACAACAAGAATCAACACCAATATATTTCGACAACAACTCAGTGATTACATTATCCAAGAATAGTGTGTTTCATCAAAAGAGCAACCATATTGATACTAGATATCACTTTATTAGAGAACGTGTGAAAAATGGAGAAATTCACTTGATGCCTTGTAAATCTAGTGATCAATTGGCTTATATATTTACTAAGTCATTAGCAAAAGATGCGTTTGAGTTTCATAGAAGAAACTTGGGTGTTGTAAGCCTAGCTGAGTGATCCAAACTTAAAATGTAACACAACAACTTACAAATATAATCATAAACAGAGAGATGCAGCAGAAAAGAACTTCATTTCATAATAGAAAAATACTAAACTATGCTTACAACCAGAATGGAAATAAGATACCTTGGGCGATGGTAGCTTATCTCTGAGAAGAGATGTGGGGGCTACATGCCTCTAAACTGTGTTACAATGAGGCTCAAGGGCTTATTTATTATTGGAAAACATGAGAAAACCCTAAACAATCAAAACCCTAACCCTAGGAGATGTAACACCAAGAGTTTGTGGGCCCCGTTGGGGTTAGTTGGGTAGCCAACTTCTCGGGATCGTAATTTGGTCATATTATGTCCATTTTGTGCATACGATACCTTTTTGGAAAGATCTCGTTGAGTACTACAATTTTCGCCATAGACCCTTACCTATGGCTTTGGGTCTCCCACGGATCCCAAAAAAGCGTTGTTTAGGGAGTCAAAACTGCTCCGGAAGTTCAAGACCTGAAAAATAGCTAAAAATAGTAAATGTTGAAATGAATAAGGAAACAAATGAAACTGATTGGGGGGTCTAGCTGGAATAAGTGGGTGGCCACCAATATCCACTCGGATCATTCCTCCCCCCTTAGGAAGTAATGGTCTCCACTGCGTGCAGAGCCTCCATGAGGTGAGGAATTTTTTGTTGAACCTAGTCCCTGGTGAACCACTTGCCCTGGTGAAGGAGTTGGCCTACTTTAACAACTCGATATAACTGTATCCTCTATTGGTGAGTGTTTTTGATCTATGTGTCCGTGATCTGATTAATTGTGGATTGTTCCATGTTGTCCAAGTTGAGCTCTTTTGGTGTGAGTTGTTCTGCAATGTCGCATGTGTCCAACAATTATGGAAAGTATGGTCGAAGGTGATCTACATTGAACACTATATGCTGACCAAGGAACGGTGGGATGCTGAGCTCGAAGGCATTGTCATTGATGGCCTTGGTGATGGTGTATGGATCATTTCATAGTGGTTGAAGCTTGTGGTTGGGTCCAGTAAGGCATTGCTTCTACAAATGTAGCCAAACTTTGTTGCCCACTTGGAACTTGTGTGACACTCGATGTTAATAATGATGCTGCTTGTGCTTAAGATTGGCTCTGTCCAATATATCATGGACTTATTGGCGAATTTTTTCAATACGCTCAATGAAGTTGTTAGCCCTTTCGGCCTCGGACTGAACATGAACCGAATCTACTTGAGTGGTTGTAAATGGTAAGGCCACATCAATGAGGCATAATGGTTGAAATCCCAGCCCTACCTGAAAGGTGTTGTGGCATGTTGAGTTATGGAGAGCTCTATTGTAGCTGTGTTGGACATAGGGGAGACTTTCATACCACGTGCATGGATGCTTCGAGTTGTACATGCACAGAATGTGTACGATCATCTTGTTGACATCCTTTGTTTGGCCATCATTTTGGGGATGGAAAGTTATGGACTTAGTAAGTTTTGTATCTAGCATCAACCAGAGAATTAACCAAAATTCACTCAGGAATTTTTTGTCCCGATCTGAGACAATATATTGTGGGATCCCAAAGTGTACCCACACTCGCTCTTGTGATATTCTTCTTGCATGCTGCCATGATGGCCATCTTAGAGAATCTGTCGACGACCATGAAAACGCAATCCTTGTCATGCTTAGTAGAAGGAAGGTCCAACATGTAATCCATGGAGACAAATTCCCAAGGCTAGCTAGGAGTAGGTAGAGGAGTATACAGGCCTTGCTTCTTGATGGTTGGTTTGGCAGTGGTGCAGGCAGTGCAATATCTAATGTACTTCAAAACATCCTGACGAAGTTTCAACCAATAAAAATAATTTTGCAATACTGCCACTGTTTTCTCTACTATGAAATGTCCAGTGACCCGACTATAGTGTGCCTCCAAAATCATCTTGGCACGCTCACTTGAAGGAACACAAATGTGTCCCAGGTGGCAAAACAGTGCATCCTAAATGTGAAATTTTGAAACTTGCTTCCATTCCAAGAGTGTCTGGTATATGTTGCAGAATTTTGGATTGCCCTTGTGAAGATGAGGTTGCCCTAATGTCTAGTGCCCACAGGAATCAAGCACAGTGATTAGCGCTGCGACCGGTGGTTGGCAGAGGCAATCAACAATTTTATTGGTGTTGCCCTTCTTATCCTTAATGTTCAAATGGAACTGTTGCAAATAGGTGGATTGTTTCTGGTGGTGATCGTTCTAGAACTTCCCTTGTGTCTGTATGAACAGTAGAGGTCAATGGTTTGCATGGATGACCATTTCCTTCCCCATAATGTAATGCTTCCATTGACGGCAGGCATGCACAATGGAACACTTTTATTTGATGTAAGTGGGGTACTTTCGAACTGTGTCTAAAATTGTCTCACTATGGTAAGCCACTGGATGCCCATGCTGAGTAAGAACCACGCCAATATCATATTCAGAGGCATCTATCTCAATCTCAAATGGTTGTTGTGGGTCTAGTAATGTGAGCACTCGTGTAGAATAGACGAAATTCTTTAACTCAAAGAAAACTTTTTGTTGGGTTTCCGACAAAAAACTTTGCTTTCGCTTCACCCTTGGTGACTTGACTTAAAGGCCAAGTGATATGAGAGAGCCCTAACATGAACCTACACTAGAAATTGGCAAGATCCAAAAAGCTACGGAGCTCTGTTAGAGTGATTGGGGTTGGGCAATTCCGAATGACTTGTATCTTGGATGGGTCCACATGTACACCCTGCTCATCAATGATGTATCCCAGATATTCAAATTGGGTCAAGCCAAAGGTGCATTTCTCGAAGTTAGCACACAACTTGTGTTGTCGTAGGGTTTGAAGGACCTATCAAATATGGTGGAGGTTCTCTTCACAACTCTAGATATAGATAAAGATGTCATTTAAATACACCACCACGAATGCATTAGTGAAGGGTCACAAGATGTCATCCATCAGTCTCATGAAGGTTGTAGAGGCATTTGTCAATCCAAATGGCATTACCAATCATTCGAAAATGCCCTCGTTCGATTTGAGGGCAGTCTTCCACACATCTTAGGGTTTGATAGGCACATGGTGATAATCTGACTTCAGGTTAATATTGCTGAAATATTTGGCCCCTTTGAGTTGGTCCAGAAGGTCATCAATTCGAACAATTGTGTACTTATTCCAGACATGATCTTGTTCAGTGCCAGATAGTCAATACAGAGCCTCAAGGTCCCATCCTTCTTTTGTAACAATACAGTCAGGCTCCCACAAGGTGATGATCTTGGCCTGATGTGCCCTTTCTGCGATAGTTCCTAAATCGGCCTCTTGATGTCATCATTATACAGAACAAAGCGTCAATAGATCAGCCCATTGGGTAGCAGTGCGCCCGAGGTCAAATCAATGGAGTGCTTGACCTCGCAATGCATAGGTACCCCGGTGGGTGAGGCAAAAATATCCTTGTACCCCTCCACAACCTTGTCCATCTGTGTTCGTTGTGTAGAGAAACCCTTCTTGGAAGTCGTGGCCACAACCTTCTTCTTGCCTTGGTGGCAAATCATAAGGAAAATAGATTTCTTGGTTTGGGAAATGATCTTACTGCATTGATTTCCAGTGATCAAAGAGATGGCGGTAGGCAGGGATACCTCCGGTATCCTGTACAATTTATTAGCCAAAGTAATAATCACAGAGCGAGGTCTAAAATCATATACAACATGTCACTTCCACAAGTATGGTTGTCCTAACAATACATCACAAACATCAAGAGGAGAAACATCACACAATACTGCATCTGTGAAGTGTTTGATGTTGTAGGGAAGGCGACTCTCCTGGCTGATGTGAAGATCTCGTCCTTGATGAAGCCACCCGATGGTGTACGAGTGTGAATGTGTTGTAGTCTTTAGGCCCAGCCGCTTCATGACATCTATTGAAATGAGGTTCTTTTGGCTCTTTTTGTTGACAATGAACTATAGTGGAGAACCCTTCACCCACATCTGTGGGTGGAAGAGGTGTTTCCCCTCCCCTAGATCTTCAGGCTCAATCTTTTGGATCTCGATGGTGGCCATAGTGGCACTGGGCTCCACATCAATGATCTGCTTCCCTTTGTCAGTTCCCCTGCATCTGATTCAGAAACCTTCAAATTGGCTACTAGTGATTGCTTGACTTGACACACACTTGTGTTGTGAGAGGAGATCTTATGGAACTCACACCAGTTTCTTATGTCCTTCTTCATCCTTGTGGTGTTTTTCTTTTCTTGTGGCTTCAATAGGTTGTCCTGGGTAGCCCCGCCTTGGCATGGTCCTTTGTTCTATCGTTTGGGGGTGTCTTTTCCTTGCTTTGGATTTTCAGATCCAAAGTTTCGATTCATCTGTTTAAACTTATGCTCAATCTTGACAGTGTACCGATACACTGTGTAGAGCGAGGAAATGTCCAGGAACTCCATCTCATCCTAGATGTACTTGTGTAGACAACTATGGTACTTGAGCACCAAATTTCGCTCAATATCTTTGATACCTAGCTTCTTGTGAAGGGCATGGAAAATATTTGTGAACTCTGGCACATCTTGGTCCCTTCCCTGTCGTAGCGTGGTCCACATTATGTAATTGTCTTCATAGCTCCCAATAGGGTAATATTGTTCCTTGATGACATCTCAAAAATAATTTGAACTAGGTGCGGCTGAAAACAGCGAGGGTTCACTCTCATCCTTTTGTTCACATTAGGTTTCCCACCAATCCTTTACGTGTGGGGTGGCTTTGAGAAGTGCAAAAGTAATCTTTTCCCGATTGGAAAAGTCATGTACTAAAAAATATCCTTCCAATAGATTTAACCATTTATCTACGACATCTGCATCTATCAGGCCTTCGAATATCGGAATATCAAAGTTAATTTGTACCTTAAAAGGAGTGGTGCCTCCAGAATGGTTGTTGGATGAAGATGCATCACCTATGGGTAGTCGTCGAAGGATATGGCCAAAGTTATCCATCATCGCATCCCTATGTCGCTCGAGGGCTCCCTCGAGCAACATTATGAAAGGATCTCCTTCCCCCTCATCTTTCTTTTCTTTCTCCATGGGATGTCGTTGGGTTTTGCGAAGCTGATCTTGCAATGGTTCAACCATGTCAAGCCCTAACTCCTTATACCCTAACCTCATTGGGGACATGCAAAGAAAAACATAGAATGAGCAGGCCCCTCTAATACCACTGATTTGAACTTAAACAGGAACACAACAACTTACGGATATAATCATAAACATAGAGATGAAACAGAAAAACACTTCATTTCATTAATAGAAAAATATTGTACTATGCTTACAAACAGAATGGAAATAAGATAGCTCAGGCGATGGTAGCTTATCTCTGAGAAGCGATGTGGCAGATACATGCCTTTGAACAATGTTACAATAAGCCTCAAGGGCCTATTTATTATTAGAAAACATGAGAAAACCATAAACAACCAAAACCCTAACCATAGGAGATGTAATACCAAGAGTTTACGGGCCCCGTTGGGGTTAGTTTGGAAGTCAACTTGTCAGAGTCGTAACTTCATCATATTATCTTCATTTAGAGATTACGATACCTTGTTACAGAGCTCTTGCCGATTACTATAGCTTGTGTTGTCGTGGACCCCAAAAAATCTTGTTTAGGGGGTCAAAATTGCTCCAGAAGTTTAGGACCCAAAAAACTGCTAAAAATAGTAAATGCTGAAATGAACAAGGAAACAAATGAAACTGAGTCAGGGGTCTAGGTGGAATAGGTGGGTGGCCACCAATATCCACCTGGATCATTCCTCCCCCCTTAGGAAGAAATGGTCCCCATTACATGTAGAGCCTCCATGAGGTGAGGAATTTTTTGTTGAACCTGGTCCCTGGTGAACCACTTGCTGTGGTGAAGGAGTTGGCCTACTTTGACAAATCGATATAATTGTATCCTCTGTTGGTGAGTGAATCTGCTTTGTGTGTCCATGATCTAATCAGTTGGGGCCTATTCCATACATTCTAAGTTGATCTCTGTTGGTGTGAGTTGTTCTACAATGTCAAATGTGTCCAACAATGGTGGAAAATATGGCCAAAGGCGATCTACATTGAACATTGGGTGCAGACCAAGGAATGGTGGGATGCTGAGCTTGAAGGCATTATCACTGATGAGCTTGGTGATGGTGTATGGCCCATATCGTAATGGGCAAAGCTTGCGGTGGGGTCCAACAAGGCGCTCCTTCTAAAACTGTAGCCAAACTTTGTCACCCACTTGGAACTTATGCAACACTCGATGTTGATCATGGTGCTGCTTGTAACTAGCATTGGCTCTGTCCAATATATGATGGACCTATTTGCGTATGTGTTGAATGCACTCAATGAAGTTGTTAGCCCTTTCAGCTTCAGACTGAATGTGATCCGAATCTACTTGAGTGGCTGCAAATAGTATGCCCACATCAATGGGGCATAATGGTTGAAATCCCAGCCCTACCTGAAAGGGGATGTGGCCTGTTGAGCTGTTAAGAGCTCTGTTGTAGCTGTGTTGCACATAGGGGAGACTTTCATTTGACGTGTGTGGATGCTTTGAGTTGTACATGTGCAAAACGTGTATGATCATCCTATTAATAACTTTGGTTTGGCCATCAATTTGGTTATGGCAATCCATGGACTTAGTAAGTTTTTTATCCAGCATTGACCAGAGACTTGACCAAAATGCACATAAGAATTTGTTGTCATGATTTGATATAATGGACTGTGGGATCCCAAAGTGTACCGACACTCACTCAAAGAAGAGCTTAGCAGTGGCCTCTATTGTGATACTCTTCTTGCAGGCCGCCATGATGGCCATCTTAAAGAATATGTCAATGACCACGAAAATGCAATCTTTTTCGTGCTTAGTAGAAGGAAGGCCTGACATGTAATCCATGGAGATAGATTCCCAAGGTCGACTAGGAGTAGGTAGAGAAGTATACAGACCTAGCTTCTTGATGGTTGGTTTGGCAATGGCATAGGCAGTGCAAGATCTAATATACTTCCCAACATCCTGACGGAGTTTCGGCCAATAAAAATAATTCTACAATACCACCACTTTTTTCTCTTCTTTGAAATTTCTAGCAACCCGACTGTAGTGCGCCTCCCAAATAATCTTGGCAGGCTCACTTGAAGGAACACAGATGTGTCCCAGGTTGCATAACAATGCATCCTGAAGGTAAAAAATTGGAACTTACTTCCCTTCCAGGAGTGTCTAGTATATTCTGCCAAATTTTGGATCGCTCTTGTAAAGATGCAACCACCCCAATGCCTCGTGCCCACAAGCGTCAAGCACAGTGATCAACGATGTGACCGGTGGTCCGTTGAGGCAATCAACGATGTTATTGGTGTTTCCCTTCTTATACTTAATTTTCAAATGGAACTATTGCAGATAGGTGGACCATTTTTGATGGCGATCATTTTGCAACTTCCCTTGTGTATGTATAAACTGTATAGGTCAGTAGTCTATGTGGATGACCATTTCCTTCCCCATAATGTACTGCTTCCATTGACAGCATGCCTACACAATGGAATATATTTCTTTTTCAAAAGTGGGGTACTTTGGGACTGTGTCTGAAAGTGTCTCACTCTGGTAAGCCACTGGATGCCCATGCTGAGTAAGAATTGCACCAATATCATAGTCAGAGGCATCTATCTCAATCTCAAATGGCTATTGCAGATCTGGTAATGTGAGCATTGGTGTAGAACAGAGGCAATTCTTCAACTCAAAGATCACTTTTTGTTGGATTTTCGACCAAACAAACTTTTCTTTTGATCCGCTCTTGGTGACTTGACTTAAAGGCCAAGTGATATGAGAGAACCCCAACACGAACCTACAGTAGAAATTTGCAATACCCAAAAGTTAAGGAGCTCTGTTAGAGTAGTTGGGGTTGGCGAATCCCGAATGACTTGTATCTTGGATGGGTCCACATATACACCATGCTCATCAATGATGTATCCCAGATATTGAACCTAGGTTAGGCCAATTGTGCATTTGTCCAAGTTAGCACATAGCTTATGTTGTCGCAGGGTTTGAAGGACTTGTCAAATATGGTGGAGGTGCTCTTCCCAACTCTAGTTGAAGATCAAGATGTCATCTAAATACACAACCACAAATGCATTAGTGAAGGGTCGTAAGATGTCATCCATCATCTCATGAAGGTTGTAGGGGCATTCTTCAATCCCAATGGCATGACCAACCTTTCGAAAAGGTCCTCCTTGGATTTCAAGGCAGTCTTCCACATGTCGAAGGCTTCGATAGGCACCTGGTGATAACCTAACTTCAAGTCAATCTTGATAAAATATTTTTCACCTTTGAGTTGGTCCAGAAGGTCATCAATTCGTGGCATTGGGTACCTATTCTAGATAGTGATCTTGTTCAACACCCGATAGTCAATACAGAGCCTCTAGGTCCCATCCTTGTTTTTACCAATACAATCGGTCTCCCACAAGGTGATGAGCTTAGCTTGGTATGCCCTTTCTACAATAGTTCCTGAATCTGCCTCTTGATCTCATCGTTCTCTAGAACTAAGTGTCGAAAGATTGGTCCATTGGGTAGTGATGTGTCCGGGGTCAGATCAATGGAGTGCTTGACCTGGCAGTGTAGAGGTACCCGTGTGGATGAGGTGAAAATATCTTTGTACTCCTACACAACCTTGTCCATCTGTTGTTTTTGTGCGAAGGATCCCTTCTTGGAAGCCGTGGCCATAACCTTCTTCTTGCCCTAGGGGTGAATCATAAGGAAAGCAAATTTCATGGTCTAGGAAATGATCTTACTACATTGCTTTGCAGTGATCAAAGAGATGGTGGTAGGTAGGGCTACCTATGGTATCCTGTACAACTTATTAGCCAAAGTAATAATCATAGAGCAAGGTCTAGACTCATATACAACATGTTGCTTCCACAAGTATGGTTGTCCTAACAATACATCACAAACTTCAAGAGGAGCAACGTCACACAGTACCTCATCCATGAAGGGCTTGATGTTATAGGGAAGGTGGCACTGCTGGTTGACACGAAGATCTCTTTGTTGGTGAAGCCAATCGATGTTGTATGGCTGTGGATGTGTTGTAGTCTTTAGGCCCAACCACTTCATGACCTCTACTGAAATGAGGTTCTTTTGGCTCCTTTTGTCGACAATGAACTGTACTGGAGAACACTTCACCCACATCTGTGAGTGGAAGAGGCATTCCCCCTCCTTTGGATCTTCAGCCTCAATCTTATAGTTCTTAGTGGTGGCCACAGTGGCATTGGGATCTGTATCAATGATCTGTGTCCCTTTGTTAGTTCCCTTATTAGGTTTTGATTTAGAGTCAGAACCTACATCTAATTCAGAAGCCTTCAGCTCTGCCACCAGTGATTTTTTGGCCCAACATTCACTTGTATTGTGAGTGGAGCTCTTATGGAACTCACACCATTTTCTCATGTCCTTCTTCATCTTCGTGGTGTTGTTCTTTTTTTGCGGCTTCGACAAGCTGTCTTGGGTAGCCCCACCTTGGCTTGGTCCTTTGTTCGTTGGTTTGGGGGGTGCCATTTCCTTGCTTTAGATTTGTAGATCCAAAGTCCTGCTTCTTCTATTTAAACTTCTGCTCAATCTTGACATTGTAGCAATATGTTGTGACGAGCGAGGAAATGTCTAGGAAATCCCTCTCGTCTTGGATGTACTTGTGTAGACAGTCACGGTACTTGAGCAACAAACGCCGCTTAGTGTCCTTGATACATAGCTTCATGCGAAGGGTATGGAAAATATTTGTGAAGTCTGGTGCATCTTGGTCCCTTCCTTGTTATAACGTGGTCCACTTTATGTATTTGTCTTCATAGCTCTCGACAGGGTAATATTGTTCCTTGATGACATCTCGGAAAGAATTCCATGTGGGTGCAGATGAAAACAGTGAGGGTTCACTCTCATCCTTTTGTTCATAGTAGGTTTCCCACTAGTCCATGACATGTGGGGCAGCTTTGAGAAGTGCAAAAGTAATATTTTCCCAATTGGAAAAGTCAAGAATTGAAAAATATCCTTCCAACAAATTTAACCATTTATCTATGGCATTTTTATCTATCTGGCCTTCGTATATGGGAATATCAAAGTTAACGTGTACCTTAAAAGGAGTGGCACCTCCAGAGTGATTGTTGGATCAAGATGCATCGCCTGTGGGTAGTCATAGAAGGATCTAAGCAAAGTTATCCATCATCACGTCCCTCTGTCACTCGAGGGCTTCCTCGAGCAACATTTTGAAAGGATCGCCTACCCGATTGTCTTTATTTTCTTTCTCCATGGGACATCATTGGGTTTTTCGAGGATGATCTTGCAACGGTTCAACTAGATCAAGCCCTTAATCCTTATACCCTGACCTCATTGGGGAAATGCAAAGAAAAAGAGAGAACGAGCAGACCCCTCTAATACCACTGATCTGAACTTAAACAGGAACGCAAAAACTTATAAATATAATCACAAACACAGAGATGCAACGGAAAAACACTTCATTTCATTAATAGAAAAATATTGAACTATGCTTACAAACAAAATAGAAATAAGATAGCTCGGGCGATGGTAGCTTATATTTGAGAAGAGATGTGGCAGCTAGATGCCTATGAACAATGTTACAATGAGGCTCAAGGGCCTACTTATTATTGGAAAACATGAGTAAAATCTAAACAACCAAAACCCTAATCCTAGGAGATGTAACACCAAGAGTTTGTGGGCCTCGTTGGGGTTAGTTGGGCAACCAACTTCTCGGGGTCGTAACTTAGTCATATTATCTCTGTTTAGCGCGTACGATACCTTGTTGGAAAGGTCTCACCAAGTACTATAGGATTTATTGTAGGCCCTCTCCTATGACCATGAGCCTGTCGCGCAACCCAAAAAAATGTCGTTTAGGGGGTTAAAACTACTTCAGAAGTTCAGGACCTGGAAACTACTAAAAATAGTAAATGCTGAAATGAACAAGGAAACAGATGAAACCCGACTTGGGGGGTCTAGATGGTATGGGTGAGTGGCCACCAATATCCACCTAGATCACTGAGACATAGACCAACAAGCATGTTTGAGTTGTTATGAGTTAGTCTTATTTTAGCAGTCGTAATTAAGGGGAAGTGTTAAATAACTAATTAAATATCGCATGGAGATCTATCTAAAATTAGAGAGTTAGTTAACTGAGCATTGAGTCAAGTCGAGTTAAGTGATGGATGAAATTAGTGTGTGATTGCATGTCAACCTCTTTTAGGCAAGTCGCTAGTTGGAAACATATAAATATCCCTCACCGGGTTCATTGTAACCAATCAAGTTTTTGTGTGATCAATAGAAGAGCCAAAGATCATGTGTTTTGTGTGTGAAATTTGTGTTTTTTCTCCTCTACCTTTCCAATAGTGGACAATTAGATAGAAGTATAATCTATCATGTGTATAAATGAAACGAATTTCCCCTCAAAAAATTACGTGGTTTCTTTATATGGATTTGGGTTTTGTTATTATCTCTCTATGTTATTTCTATCTATGATCCTAGTCCATCCAAACACCATATGGAGGATCTTTGTTTTTATTTCTTTTCTATATGCAAACTTGGTCATACAGATCTAGATTCGCTTAGAATTTGGTAAAACAAATAATTTTGTTTCTTTGGAATTGTGAGTGAAATTGGCTTCTTTTATATGTAATCTTGCAAAGTTGGTCATACAATCTAAATTCACTTAGAATTTAGTAAAAAAAAAATAATGTCGTTTCTTTGGAATTTTGACTGAAATTGGCTTCTTTTTATATGAAAACTTGGTCATATAGGTAGATATTCACTTAGAATTTGGTAAACAAAATAGTTTTGTTTCTTTGGAATTGTGAGTGAAATTGGATTTGGAATTATGAGTGAAATTGGCTTCTTATGTGGAGGTAAGAGGTAGAAACTTCATCCCTTAAAGTTGGAGGTAGAAACATAACTTTTAAAGTACCTAGGTAGATATTGTAATATGAGAGTTATGACTCAGAAATTATGGAAGAAAAATTATGGGAAAATGAGATGCAACTCACTAGTGACATAACTCTCAAGGATGACACTTCTACGCTCACATTAAAATTCACCAAGCCATCGATCAAGTACATATATAGAATTACAATCTAATTAAAGAGAATCCAAGATTTTTGGATCTCAAAACTAACAAGGATTAATTAGGAAAATTAATCCAAACAAAACTCCAACAACACATAAGAAACTCTAAGAATATGAGCTTCTATATTTCTCTATTATTCTAACTCTCCCCCTTAATCGAGAAGTGTATTTTCTACGACATCACCGATTCCTACATCAAGTTTTTCCCTTCTAAGAGGCCTTGTAAATATGTCAACCATATTTTCGTTGATATTACAATAGACTAAATCAATTTCCTTTGACTACATCTATTCGTGACAAAATGATAGTGAGTTAATGTGTTGTAATCTTACATGGTATATAATATTGTTGTTTAATTTGATGGATCTTTCATTATCACATTTGATAATTGTTGGCGTTTTTTGTACTTCTCCCACATATTCAAGAACTCATCTAATCCAAAATGCTTCACAAGTAGCATTGCACAAAGCTTTGTACTCATCTTTAGTTGATGATGAAGAAACAATTGGTTGTTTCTTGTTGCTCCATGCCACAATCCTAGATCCAAGCTTAATGCATATCCTAAGGTATATCTTCTATCATTAGGATTTCAGACCCAATTTGAATGAGAATAACATCCCAATTAAATATCAAAATCATAATTGTATTTAAAACCAAATTTAAATGTTCCTTTCAGATACTAAAGGGCTCTCTTCACTACTTCCCAATGACTTTCAATAGGTTTGGACATGAATTGACTTAGAATGCTAACTAAATATGCTATGTATAACTTGCTTGTAGTGATATAGTTTATACTTCACACCATCTAATGATATACTATACCATCCACCTCTCTTGTCTCATCATAATTGTAGAGATTGACTTCCATACATTGGTCCATTTCTCCCCCTTGATCTACTCATAAATTATGTAAGACAAATAATAGAAAGATGAGTTCCATCTCACTAGTTAGGTAACGCTCATGCTTCTAGATATTCGTAAATGGTTTGTTTTTGGTTTATAACCATAAAGAGCTTCAAAAGGAGTTTTATGATCTAAAATTTTAGCTACACTTTTATTTTTCAAATAAACAACAGTGCTAACAACTTAGCCTATAAGGCATTGATATGCTTTTTACCTTCTGTAGGAATTTACAGGTTAAGTTCCTCAGATATAACACCAAAGGACACTACTCATAAACAGATCACAGATTAGTACACGAATATTCTTGACATGGTTAAAACCCTCAAAGAAGGAAATAGTCCATGGCTTGAGCCAACGTGGCCACTTCAGGAAATTTATTAATGTAAAAGAAAGAAAATTTGCATAAGCTTCTCTCATGAATGGTCACCTTAAAAATGACCCTTCATGCTCTTTAAATAGAGATCATGGACCAATCAGGTGTTAAGCCACGGATCAAGTGTCTGTAATACCGAGGAGAGAATGAATCATCGGATCACTTCATGTCTAGAACACATCATGACTGTCAGATTGTAAGTTACAAAAAACACATACTAAAGAAACAAATTTTACCTAACTATACGCTAGATCAAGTTATACTTAACTATTTCCTATGTGTCCTAATATCCTAACATCCCCCCTTAAGAACAACATGGGATAGGATTGAAGGATGTAAAAGTATGACACAATAGGAGAAGGAAGGAGGCATCAGAGCCTATCCCCCCTTAGTGACAACTTCTTCAACTCCAACCATAAATCGAAGTTTAGTAAACTTCGCCTCTGTGATAGCCTTTGTAAAGATGTCTGCAACTTGATCATCAGTTGAACAATATTGCACTTCAAGAACATGGTCATGAATGACCTTTCTGATGAAGTGCATGTGTAGTTTAATTTGTTTGTTGTGCTGATGTTGGACTGGATCTTTGCATAGTTGAATGACAGTTTGATTATCACACCAAAGTGTAGTCAGATGTTTTTGTTGAAAGCCAAACTTTGACAGGATCTAACGAAGCCATAGGGCTTCCTTACTAGCTTCTACAGTGCCACGATACTCTGCTTCTGCTGAAGAAAGAGAAATGACGCTTTGTTTCTTCCAAGCCCATGTAATAGGTCCAGAACCAAGAGTGAAGACATAACCTGCAGTAAACTTCTGATCATCAGGGTCACCAGCCCAATCAAAATCAGTGAAACCAACCAATGGAGGAGATGCTTCTACATTATAATGAATCCCAAACTGAACTATACCTCGAACATAACGAAGTATTCTTTTAGCTGCTTTCCAATGACTAATGTGGGTTTTGCATAAACCAAGCAATAAGGAAAATAACAAAGGAAAGCTTAGGATGGGTATGGGTCAGATACAAAATGTTTCCTACGAGTTGACGCTATAAGGTAGCATCAGCTTTAGGGGAAGTACTAGTGACTGAAAGTTTGGCTCCAGACTGAAAGGGAGAAGGGGCTGGCTTACAGTCTTCCATGTTAAAGTGGTGTAGAAGATCACAAGCATACTTGGACTGGGAAAGGGAAATACCTTCCTTGGATTGCAAGACTTGAAAACCAAGAACATAATGCAAGTGTCCTAAGTCTGTCATTTCAAACTACTTTTTAAGGTTGGAGTTCACATGGTTTATAAGGTTGGGATCACTACCATTAAGGATAGGATCATCAACATAAAGAACAAGAATGATAAGAGACTTACCCACTTTCTTGGTGTAGATAGTATTGTCAGAATGACACCTAGAAAAGGTTGTATCTAAAATAAAATTATCCATTTTGGAATTCCAAGCCTGAGGGGCTTGCTTGAGACCATAAAGGGATTTATTAAGCTAGCATACAAGGCTAGAGTCTGTTTGTATAAAGCCAAGAGGTTGTTCCATATATATTACTTCATGCGAGTTGCCATGCAAGAAGGCAGATGTTGGGACGAGAAAAAGGTACACTTTCTCCTTGTAAATAGCTTCACTTAGCATTCATCTTCACATGTCTATCTTCATTGTATGGATAAAAGTAGAGGAAACAATAGCTAAAGTTGGGTAACAGCAATCAGTAACAAATTAGACGAATCTAAGCACGAAAAACTGACCTTTACTATCTTTATGTGCAGAAGATGTAGATTGGACGATGGTTGTTCAATCGATAGAATTGCAGCAGTCCGTAAAGGAAAAAGACAACGTCTGAGGCAAAGTAGCACAGTGGAAGATCAGGCAGACCGATGCTATTTTGTGATGGAATCAGATCGAGTATTGTGAAATCCTCAAGATCCCCTAATCCTGAGGATTCACTTTTATCTATTTACTTTTCTAAATTTTATATATAAGGCCGGAAGGCAAACTAGATAGCTAGTTTAGAAATACACAGTTTCGTAACTATTCTTTTTGACATTTAATACTTTCATCTTGGTGATGCTGTAACTCTGTTACTTGTTTTAATGAAGAAAATTGTGTTTAATTTATAATCATCTTCTGAGTATCTCATAGCGGGTACTTCTGGAGACTTTGGGCCCATTCAAGAGAAGATATGTTGCTTCACTTGTGTTATAATCATTTCTTTTTATTCTTTACTATTTGTTATTGTTAAGTTAATATCATTTTGATTACCGAGAGGATTGATGATTCCGATTCACATTTTCTATTTAATCAAGATTTGGATTTAGCTATGTGTTAGATATGTGTGATGCTCTTGATTGAATTGGTTATGTTAGTACTAGCATTAGATCATTGTTCATTCCAAGCAATGTTATTGTAGATTTCAAAGATAGAATTGATTGTTTTCCGTGAGATGCTTACATGGTTATTTTCTGTTCAATTATTATTTGTTGTTCATTTATCATTTGTTGTTCAATTATAATTTTCTATTCAATTACTATTTGTTGTTCAATTGTTATAGTTCTCTTTCATGTTAAACGAGTTGGTTTCAATTCCAGTTAAGATTGCCAAGTGTGATTCTTTCTAGTTGCATTCAGATTCATTTTCTTTCAGAATAGATTAAGAATAATTGCAATGTGTGTTATGAATTTCTCTTAGAGTTATTTCTTTCAGAGTGGTTTGGATTGGATTTAAAAGAGATAGTCATTAGCTATTGCAATGATTCCAATTTCTTTCATTGGCAGTTAACCTTTGAATTCACTGCATACATAGTGTCGACACTCTTGAAATAAAAAGACTTGCCCTGGGTTCATTATTAATGTAGGAATTAAGATTGTCTGTAAAAAGACATCTTAGTGCACCAACATTTTGGCACCGTTGCCAGGGAGAGTGTTTCAAAGTGATTTCATTTTATCTTGTTGTAAAAGAATTGGGTTTTAAAAATGGGAGGTAAGAACCTATGTAACTAGCAAGTAAATTGCTTGCTCTCCAGCCTGCGTTTCAGCAAAAGCATAAAAGTTAAATAGGAATAGTTTTTTTATGAATGATTAGGAATAGAAAGATAGAAAAAGATTAGAACCCCCCACCTAAATCCACAAAACCCAAGGGATTGGTAAACCATGGGAGAACAACTTTTATAAACGAAATCATAAGAAAAGCATAGTCTCAAGCATCAGTAGGATTATAGACTGTATCTGGGAAAATCCCTACTGTAATCCCTCAAGCATCAGGCTCACCATTTGCAGCCTACACTGGGATTCAAAGCCAAATTGGATGATCTGAACAAAGTCTTCAGATTACAACAAATTTACATTTTGATCCTCTACAAGAGGGAAGATCGTGTAACTTAAGATAAGGAGAGGGAGAAACCAATGGAATTTCTAAGGTAGGACCTCAGTTATCTGAACAAGGATCTCATGTGATCCTAGATCTAGGAAGTGCTGCAAAACCAACTCAAATTGCTAACCCTCCTCTTACTCAAATAGCACCCCCTGAAATTCCAAAAGGATATAGGCACATTCTTTACCAAATGGAAAATCATTCACCTCAAGGTCAAACCTCAACATTGGAATACCCCATAGTTGACCAAGTGGCCAATGTCCCTATGAAGGCTATTCCTTTGCAGAGCATCCCAACTTTTCATGGGATGATCACGGAGGATCTTGATGCCTTCCTGTTCAAGTTTGATGACCTCTGTAGAGAGTATGACTATACCACTGACCCTCAAAAGCTAAAGTTGTTCCCTTCTACTCTAAAGGGAGCATCCTTGAGATGGTTCATGGGTCTAGGTAGACGTACTATTAATTCTTGGGATGAGATGAAAACTTCCTTCCTCACAAGATACCAGGACTTTTGCAACACTAGGGAACTAAAAGATGAAATCTTTAAGATGGCTGCAAAGGATAATGAAACTCTAGAAGAATATGTCGAACAGTTTCATTATAATTTGTAGAGATCTCCACACACCACCTTACCAAAAGAATTCCTAAGAGCTATATTAATTAAATGAATGAAATAAGAGTGGATAGAAACTCTAAATTTAATTGGCAAAAGGAGATATTTCTCAAGAAGATTATGATAAAATCATTCGCTTGTGTATTAGGTGTTCGCGAGGAAGCACACGCATAGGAGCAGGAAGGCGAGATCCTATGAGCAGGGGAAGGAAACCACACAGTGGAGGCGTAACATGAATGGAAATTGGCAACCTCCTCGAAAGTTTCAAGACGGACATCTTGGGCACCCTCACAACGTAGTTGGACGTCCTACAGGCTAAACAGAAACAAGCCTTACAATAACAGAACTTGGTCATTTTCTACCCAAGCTGCCAGAAGAAGCACATCCAACGCGAGTATCCATTGGACATGGTTCAGACATGTGCTATCTATACCAAGGATCACACCACTGAATAATGTCCATCACTTCCAAGGCTGAAAGCAATTTTCAAGGAAGCAGAAGAAGAGATAAAGCCAGTGTATCTAATGAACCATCGTCGATAGTGGCAGGCCAAACCTACAGGTAAGTCAAGAGATGCATCCCAGTTTTTTCCTTCTTCACCATTTAATCAGCAACAGAACATTGGGACAGCATGGCAAGGCCAATCACCTTACTCAAATTGGCAATCCCATCCATTCCCTATGACACATTGGCCAACTCAATCCTTTCCGGGTAATGACTCACCAAATTCTCCTTTTACTCATGTTTGGCAAGGTAATCCCTATCCATCCCAGTGGCCTTCCTCCACTTCTCAAAATCCAAACTGGTCTACAAATTGGCAGCAGCCTTTGGGAATATCCAATACTCCTATGGGGACTTGTCCTCAACCTCAACCCGCATTATCAGCTCCATATCCATTATAGCAAAATCCTCAGCCTCTTCTATGCCCTCAATTGCCAACTCAATTGAATCCAAATCCCAATAACAGACCAGTTCAGCTGGTGAAAATTGTCAAAAGCTTAGATTATGTGATTGAACAAAAAGAATGTAATGAACTTAAATTGAGGTCGAGACGTATCATCACCCCTAAGGAAAGTAGGGATGAGCCATCAATTAAGATCGAAACCCCACCTATACATATACCACCACCTGTAATTGATACCGAAATAAAACAAGGAGAAGAGACAGATCAGCATAAAGATCCTGAGAAACTCATAGTCACTTCTCCCCCGTTCCCCGAAAGGTTAATGATACCTAAACCAATTGTTTATATAGATTTTGATCTTGTAGGGGAACTAAAAAATCTTTGTATTAAAATTCCTCTCCTCCAGGCCATCCAAGATATTCCCATTTACGCTAAAACAATTAAAGAGTTATGTGCAAAGAAGCCTGTGAGGAAAGAAAAAACTTCACCTACCATTCATGTTGTAAGGACCTTATCTGATTTACTCTTGGGAGGAGAAACTTCGGTATAGTACTAAGATCCTGAGAATCCCATAGTTATAGTTCAAATATATGATCGCTTCTTTCCCAATACACTAGTTGATCTAGGTGCGGCCATTAACATCTTAACAGTAGAAACCTGTCGAACACTTGGTATTACAACTCTGGAACTAACCACCACCCTACTTGAACTTCTTGATCATTAGGTGGTAAGGCCAGAGGGGACTTTATAGGATATTATGGTTTCTATTGATTCATGGGAGTATCCTGTAGATTTTCTTGCTATAAATCCAAAGAGCCGATTGGATGGGCACCCTCTGATTTTGGGCCGAATTTGACTGGCAATAGCTGATGATTTTATAGGCTTCTGAGAAGGCAGCATGACCATTGCTAAGGGGGATGCTCTAAAAAATATTGTTTTATATCCTCCTGCCAAATCAAGTCTACCCATTGTAAAAATATGTAAACAACCACCCGCATACTTGGAAGAAAGTATCCGTTCACCACTCACAGTAGCAAAGCCACTTGAATTCAAGGATCAGATTGAAGATGATGTTATTAACAACTTTTTCAACAAACCAACTAATGTGATCAATGTCAAATGTCAAATGTTAAAAGAAATTCTTGATAATGAAGCCTTGGAAGATCCTTTGAAGGATACTGATGATCAACATATCCAGATGACTGATGTTCATAACAGCAAGCTTGTGGAAATTGAACCAAGCAAAGTTTTAAACATTAAAGATAGTCTGGAAAGCGATCAACAGCAAAAGCTTATTCAATTCATGCAAAAATATAAAGGAGATTTTTCCTAGGATTATCCTAGCATGAGGGGTATAGACCCACAGTTGTGTACACATCACATCTACACCAAAAAGGATGCTTCTCCTATCTGGCAGCCTCAGTGGAGATTGAATCCACATCTCAAGGACATTGTAAAAGAAGAGTTACAGAAGCTGCTCGACGTGAATTTCATTTATCCTATTTCAAACATAAAATGGGTCTCTCCATTGGTGGTTGTCCCCAAGAAAAATGGGAAGTGGCGTATTTGTGTGGATTATCGAGAATTGAATAAGGCAACACAGAAAGATCACTCCCCTCTTCCATTTATTGATCAAGTCTTTGATAATTTGGCAGGGAAGCAGTTCTTTTCCTTTCTAGACAGATTCAGCGGCTACAATCAAATTCAAATCACCCCTGAAGACTAAGACAAAACAACCTTCACCTACCCCCGAGGTACATTCACTTACAGTGTTACCATTTGGCTTATGCAACGCCCTAGCTACATTTCAGAGTGCTATAGTCAGCATTTTTGTTTATCTGATAAATGAAGGACTTGAAGTTTATATGGATGACTTTACTCCATATGGGGATGACTTTGATTAAGTGCTACAAAAATTATAAAAGGTTTTAGAACGATGCATTCCTACTAGGTTATGTTTAAGCAATGTCAAGTGTCACATGATGATGAACGCAGGGGTAATCTTGGGACATTATATTTCCAGAGCAGGGATGCAGGTAGATACAGCAAAAATACAGGTAATTATTTTATTGCCTACACCCTGTACTCAAAAAGAGGCACGTAGCTTCCTGGGATATGCAGGCTATTATCACATGTTTATCAAAAATCTTTCACAAATTATTGCGCCTTTAGATGCTTTAACTGGAAATGTTGATTTTAAATGGTCTGACAAATGTGACACAACTTTTACAGGTTTAAAGAATCTAGTCTCGACGACACCAGTATAAAGTTGACCAAATTGGGAGCTTCCTTTTCACATATCCATGGATGCATCAAATGCAGCAATAGGCATTGTCCTCGGTCAAAAGGAGGACAGAAAACCTTATGCTATATATTATATCAGAAAAAATCTTACTGTTGCTAAACTTAATTATACAATAACAGAAAAAGAATTCTTAGTTGTCATTTATGCTATAAAGAAATTTAGACATTATATAACTAGCTATCAAGTTTTTTTGTATTTATGCTATGAGGTATTTAGCTAACAAACCTTTCACGAATTTTCGAGTGACTCGTTGGCTTGCTTTTGTAGGAGTTTGACATTACTATCAAAGATCATCCGTGAAAGGAAAACCCAGTCACTGATTTTTTGTCTCGAGTCCCAAAGATAAATGATCCGCGAGCAGTGGACGACCAAATTCCATATGAGCATTTGTTTGTTGTAGCAGTCAAGACACCATGGTACACAGATGTAGCAAACAATATGGCAGTGGGGAAACCGCCGAGGCATTTGACAGCAAGGGAAAGGAAACATATTGTCCAGCGCAACGTCCGATTCTCTTGGATTGGAAGATATATTTTTCACACAGGGTCTGATATGTGTATACACAGATGCATTCACAAGGATGAGATTTATGACATCATGAAGGCTTTCCATGACGAGCTTTGCAGTGGAAACTTCGCAAATTGAAGGACAGGGCATAAGGTACTATAGATGGGCTATTATTGGCCCACTATTTTTAAAGATGCTTCGAAATATTCCCAGGCTTGTGATAGTTTCCAAAGGATGGGCTGGCCTCTCCAATCTGATGAAATATCGCTGCAACCCCAACTGGTCATAGAACCCTTTGAACGATGGGCATTGGACTTTGTTGGCCCATTCCATCCGCCATCAAATCAAAATGCCTACATACTGGTTGCCACAGATTATGTGACGAAATGGGTAGAAATAGTAGTTTTGCTAAGAGATACAGAGGAAGATGTGATTAAAGTCCTTTTTGGGCTATTTGTGTGGTATGGTTTATCGCAAGAAGTGATAACAGATGGGGGAGGGCAATTTGTAGGACACAAGATGACAACCACTCTCAGAAACCATCACATTACACACAGGATCACTTCCCCGTATCACTCACAGGCGAATGGGCAGGTTAAAAGCACCAATAAGGTCATTGAAGCAATTCTGACCAAGACAGTCTCAACACATTGGCGAGACGGGGCTACTAGACTGCCAGAGTCCTTGTGGGCCTATTACAGGACTTGGAGGAATACTACTGGATACTCTCCGTACCAACTCGTGTTTGGAAAAGAACTTATTTTTCTGATTGAATTCAAAATAAAGACTCTAAGAACAGCTCAGGGAGTGGGACTGGATTTAACAGAAGCCCAAACCAAGCGACTTCAACAAACCAATGAAGTAGACGAGGCTCGAATGATTATTCTGCAATGGAATGCAATTATCGAGCAGCAAATGGAAAAGTAGCACAACAACCTTATCAAAAAGAAGATGTTTCAGAAAGGAGATTGGGCACTCCTCTACAACTCCCGGTTCCAAGACTTACCGGGCAAGTTACAAACAAGCTTCCTCGACCCTTATGAAATTCAAGAAGTACATAACAATGGTACTCTCACTTTGACTACCATTGATGGGTCTGGCCATTGTTTCAAGGTGAATGGGCATCGAGTGCGTCTCTATCACAAACCACTCACCAAGGAGTCTTTTTGCTAACAGGTATGCAAGGACCCCACCATGCAAATTCTAACTAAAAGGAGTGATGACCCGACAGCTTTCCTTTCGTAAAATTATGATTTATTCTTTATAACTGTAAATAATGTATATATTCTTTTTTCCGATTGATTGCAATTCAGTTAGGCATCACCATGTAAATATGAGGATTTTTCTTGTTTTAGGTGTTTGATAAGCGTTGTTCAATCGATTGAACAATTGTTGTTCAATCCATTAAACAACACTTATGTTTGTGTTTGTGTTGTTGTTCAAACAATTGAATGATTGTTGTTTAATCAATTGAACATCACTTATTTTTGTGTGTGTGTTGTTGTTCAATTGATTGAATGATAACACTTATTTTTGTGTTTATATTGTTGTTCAATCGATTGAACAATTGTTGTTCAATCAATTGAATAGAACTTATTTTTGCATGTGTGTTGTTGTTCAATCGATTAAACAATTGTTGTTCAATCAATTGAACAACGCTTATTTTTGTGCGTGATTTTTTGTTCAACCGATTGAACGATTGTTGTTCAATAAATTGAACAACACTTTGTGTGTTTTTCTATTTAATTTATTGAATGATTGCTGTTCAATCTATTGAACAACACTTTTTGTGTTTTACAATTTTTGTTGTTCAATCGATTGAACGATTGTTGTTCAATCGATTGAACGATTATTGTTCAATCGATTGAACAACACTTCTTGCATTTTACGATTTTTGTTGTTCAATTGGTTGAACGATTGATGTTCAATCAATTGGACAAGACTTTTTGCATTTTACAGTTTTTGCTATTCAATTGATTGGACGATTGTTGTTCAATCAATTGAACAACACTTCTTGCATTTTACGATTTTTGCTGTTCAATCAGTTGAACGATTGTTGTTCAATCATTTTTTTGCGTTTTATGATTTTTGCTTTTCAAATCGATTGAACGATTGTTGTTCAATCAATTGAACAACACGTTTTGTGATTTTTCAATTTTGTTGTTTAATCGATTGAACAATTGTCGTTCAATCCATTGAACAATTCTTTTGCATTTTTTCCTTTTTCGATTTTGTTGTTCAATCAATTGAACAACATTTTTGCATTTTTTTTCTCTTTCAATTTTATTGTTCAATCGATTGAGTGATTATTGTTCAATTTGTTGAGTCCCTATAATACTAGTGATTACCCCATTACTATTGTAGTTGTACCCCTTATTAATATTGTTGTGCCCCTATTATCCCCATATTGTTATTACTGTGCCCCATAGAATCCCTCTATTCTTATTTTTGTGGCTTTATATTATTATTGTTGGTAGCTGGTTTGTGACTCTTAGACTCCTATATATAAAAGAGGTTTTTTCATTAAAATCTCCAAGAATTGTTCATTTATGGAATGTAAGGAGGTGCCCCCGAAGGGCTGAATTCTAAGGCATTGATCTATCTTTTCTATCTTTTCTTGAGCTAGTTTCATAACATTTGGTATCAGAGCTTTGGATTCTAGGGTTTCGCTGCTCCAAACAGGTCATCGTGGCATTTTCGCTATAACTTTTTTTCTGCGATGTTTCAAAAACTAAAAAAAAAAAAACCCATTTGCGAAGACATCGCACTAAATCTGAGGTCCGAATTTTAGAGCTTTTCTCACTATATTTTCAGAGATATGATCTGAGGAAGTTGGTCCTTTTCCAAAATCATGAATTACATTCAAAACAAGTGACCTGGGGAAAATCGTCATAACTTTCTCTCTTAGTATCAGATTGAAATTTCATAAGAAGGTACAGAAAGAGGACGGACTGTAGTTTCTTGTATATATTCTTCAGAGCCAAAGGTCAAAACAGGGACACATGGCATGTCGTACAAGTTCGCTCTACTGAATTAGTCTATAATCAGGTCACTGTGGGAGATTTGGCATAACTCTTCATTGGAGAATCCAATTGGGGTCAGACTGGTGGCATTGGAAAGAGGAAATAGAGGGATACCGCAAGTCGTAATTTTAGAACTAAATGATCTGAAATTACAGAGATACATCAGAGGCAACATCGAGCTCCTACAAAGTGAAAAAAGGTGTGTATATTTTTTTAAATGTTTGCTTAAGCTTGGTTTGAAAAATTATTTTGAAGGAATTCAAAGGGCATAGTAAAGCATTATTAT